>JAPYZS010000274.1:0-170400 GCA_030522925.1 Trissolcus japonicus | reverse complement strand
TTCAAACTTCATCAGTATTGTTTGTAAGACATGGGAGAACAATATTCTCTTTTGATATAAAACATTTTTTGTATTTTGTTAATAATAATTAGCCTGTCACAAATTACCCCGATATCACAATTACTCCAGTTGACCCTAAATATTATTAAAAACATCATGTCTAATTATTTATTATTAATTGTTTTCTTTTTAATTCAAGATCATCACTCTTCTAATGCCAACATTTGGCCAAGAGGGAACAGTTTTGTTGTTCGGTGGTCTCATGTTTCATGCAGTAGCCTGCGCCTTGTTGTTGCAACCAGTTTCCTGGCACACGGCAAAACATACAATTACAGAAAAAGAAACGGTGGAAGTTGATAAAAAAGAGGTGAACAAGCATTAATCATCCCATTAAAATGATTATGAATTAAAATTCATCAGTGATTAAAACTGTAAACTTTTTTATTGTACAAAAAATTGGATTACCGTAGGAGGAAGAAGAAGAAAGGAAAAACAGTTTCCCAGATAAGGAGACGTTCAGCAAGTCAATGGAGAACATTCGTCATCGAGCTCCATCAATTTTGACTGAATGCAGACAGTCTCGCACTTTTGGCAGCCAGTATTTGTATTATGAGGACGATACAGGGGCTGCTGGAGTGGATGTCCTCGAGGCCAGTTCACCTATGATGGCAAAAGCAAATGACGGATGGTACATTTTTTTTTTTTTTTTTTTTCAAGAATTTTTTACTTTACCAATTTTCTTTTGGTTTTATGTTTTTCGTTTCGAACTTTCAGGTCGGCAAAAATTTCATCTTCCACTTCATCCTTAAAGATGAACGGGTATAACAATTCCCACCACCGACGTAGTTTACAAAACGTGCATCACAAACTATCAATGCAAAATTTACATCTGTAAGAACAAAAATCATATATAAATAATCATAATAATAAAAAATTATATATAATAATCATATTCAAATAATAAATTATAAATATTTTTTAATTTTGTTATATATTTTAAGAATGGAAAAGTTAATGGTAATTTAAATCAACAATTTTGTCATTTTAGGAATGGGCATATACGTAATGATAAGTCGGAATTCAAGCCGGAACCGTTGGAAAATAGCGCGCTGTTGGAACCCGATGAAAAAAAAATCTTAGAAGATAGGAGTAACGGAAAAGTCATGGATTATGCAAGAAAAAAGGTTCGCGCTGTTTAATTGTTTTTGTCACAAACCATTTATCAGTTGAAACATCTAAGGAGGATGAAATAACGATTTTAATTCAACAGAACAATGTCAAGGAGAGGATAAAACAAGTGAGCAGAAACATTGTGGAGATTTTTGACTTGAACCTGCTCCGAGATCCGGTTTATGTCAACATGATGCTGGGCGTGAATCTGGCGAACTTTGTCGAGCTTAATTTTGCTCTCTTAACCCCATTCATTTTGGGTAACTACGGATTTCCCAAACGACAGATTGCTACCTGGATGTCGGTGCTAGCTGGGATGGACCTTTTTACAAGATTATCAATTCCGTTTGTCTCGTCTTATATCGGTTGGAGCAATCGAACTTTTTTCCTCATTGGAGTTTGCAGTATGGCTATGGGACGAATACGTAAAAAAATTTTTATTATGAAAAAATTATATTTGAAATTCAATTTCATTTTAAATGTTATACAAACAAAATTTTGCATTTCAGTTTTGGCACACGTACGAAACTACGTTGTGCTACTCGTAGTGGCAGCACTGGTTGGCGCTGGAAAAGCATTCCGTACGATTTTTATAGCTCTTGTGATACCAGGATACGTGCCCTTGGACCGACTCCCTGCTGCTCTTGGATTGCAGCTGGTAACGAGTGGCATTATTTTCTTCGTCGTCGGACCGCTCATCGGTTGGATACAGGACACATCAAAAGATTATGCCGTGACGTTGCATTGCCTCAACATCTTGACTTACACTGTAGCCGTGTCATGGATTGCTGAATTTTTGTATTTTAGATGCACAAAAGTTAGGAACGATGATGAAATAATAAAAGCTTGACACCGAATTTCATAAATGAAAAAGCAGTCAATTTTTTAATTGGGTTTTATAATTGATAAGATTGTTTGTTCTATCAATTTAGTGGCAGAGAAAAAATATTGTACAACTTTTACGAACAACTTTTTGAACGGTCTTTAAAGTTGAATAGTCAATTTTGTAAATACATACACATTTAAGAACCGAAATAAACTTACTGGATATTGAACAATGTTATTCAGTTTGTCTTTTGGTAAAAAAAGCCGTGATTGGTTTTTTGTTATGTAACAACAAGATGTACAGGACAAATGATGAATTTTGCAGCGAATTTTTGAGCGTCTCGAACAGCGTTTTTACATTTCGAATAAAATGAAATAGTAAAATAGGACTTTAACTCTTCGACAATTTTTGTTGATTCAAATTGAATGTATGTTTGTAATAACAATTATAACGTTTTATAATAAAATAAAATTTTTATTCGTTAAAAAGGAACTTGGACGAAGTGTACAAATGTTAAAAAAGAATTCAACGTGTAAATAACAGTCTATTTTAATTCCATTGTAATGTTCCGTCTTTGTTAAGTCTGACTTTTCCAGTGGCAAGATACTCCAGTGCCAAAGGAAAAGCTTTGTGTTCAGTTTGTTGGATACGTTGTCTCAAACTGTCGACCGTGTCGTTCAGCAGGATTGGAACACAATCCTGAACAATTATAGCACCAGAATCAACTTCCGGCTGCAAAAAAAAGAAAAACTTGGCTCAGTGATTTGAAAATTCAAAGTTGAAATTTAAATATTGAATATAAAATCTTAAATACCTCAACAAAATGTACGGTACAACCAGCCACTTTTGCTCCAAATTCTATCGCGTCTCGAATAGCATGAGCACCTTTGAATGAAGGCAATAAGGACGGATGGACATTCAACATAGCGCCTCGCCAACTTTCCACAAACTTTTTCGACAATAATCTCATGAAACCTGTCAAACAAAATTCAAAATCATAATTATCATTTTTTTGTTTTAATTATTTTACTTATTAATTAATTAATTAATATTTTAATTGAACAACCACTAAATTCTGTTACGTACCAGCGAGACATACAATCTCGACTCCCGCAGCTCTCAGTTGCTTGTTCACCTCATTGTCAAAAGTCTCGCGGTCTGGGTAAGCTTTGTGGTCGACAAACTGCAAATTGAACAATAAATTAAGATTTATTAATTAAGATTAATTAATTAGAAAATATTAATCAAGATGAAGGACTGGATTTGAATTGATATTTTTGGAATTAAAGTACCATTGTTGGTATGCCAGCCCTTTCCGCGCGTCTCAACCCCTCGACGTCCGGCTTGTTGGAGATAACAAGAACTATCTCAGCTCCCATCGTTCGTTTGGGGTCTTTAGTTGCATTAATTAAAGCCTGCAAATTTGTCCCGGAGCCTGAGATCAAAACTCCAACTTTTTTAACTGGTTTAGAGATGTGAGTCATGTGAGTTGCCACATGTTTCTTCATTTCCTTTTCAATTGCTGCTTCGAAATTGTTAACCTTCACTCTATCCGATTTGTCTGCAAAAGATTTCATGAATTTTCAAATTTTTTCATTAATTGATATTAATTTGTTTGATTCATTCAATTTCTAGTTATTAAATTTTAATTTGTTTATAATCTTAAACATATCAAATGAGTTACCTTTACAAGACTGCAGTGTACCGATAACCACCGCGTTTTCGTTTTTCAGTAAATCAAGAGTTTGCTCCAGATTTGCAGCAGAGCATACCAAAATTGCTCCGATGCCACAGTTGAAGGTCCTCAAAAGTTCTTCTTGGCTGATCTCACCTAAAATGAATATTGATTATTTATTTGTGATTTTAATTTTGATTTAATAATAATAAAATAAAAATTAATTAGATCAATTTAAACTTTACCTCTGATTGAAAGCCATCCAAAGATGGGTAAAACGTTCCACTTGGAAGCATCCAGAACAACTCCAATCCCATCCGGTAAAACCCGGGGAATATTTTCCGTCAGGCCACCGCCTGTTATGTGTGCAAATCCTTTGACTAAATTTTGATTCAATACTTTGGTCACACTTTTTGTATAAATTTTTGTCGGTACCAACAACTCTTCCCCTAAAGTTTTAAACAAAACGTTAATTCACTTTTCAATCGTACAATATTATTATCATAATCTATTTCTATTATTTTATATAGATTATAATTGAAATTGATACAGTAATTACATCCAGTTTAATATTTTTCTTCATTTTTTATCATTTTTATAGATAGCAATTCAAAGTTACCGATCGTTTTTCCAGATTCTGAAAACGGAGCAACGTCGCTGAATTTAAGATGCATCCTTTCAATCACGCTGCGAACCAGACTGAAACCATTGCTGTGCACCCCACTGGAGGGCAGACCGATGACGACATCGCCAACTTCCATCTCGTTTGTTCTTGGCATCAAGTTGGTTCTCTCCACAGCACCGACTGCGAAACCAGCCAAATCGTAATCCCCGTCTTTGTACATACTTGGCATCTCAGCAGTTTCACCTCCGACCTGGTTCAATTAATCATATATATATATTTACATCAATTTTATTTCAACATTTTAAATGGATCCTAATCTAACTAAATATAAATGTCTTTTAAAAAAAATCATATTTCAGGACAGAATTTAATTAAGCATCTATCGTGATCTTCAAGTTTACCAGAGCACAACCGGCTTGTTTGCAACCCTCGACTATCCCAGCGACAACACTTTTGGCAACTTCAATTTCCAATTTACCGCATGCATAATAGTCTAAGAAAAAGAGCGGTTCGGCTCCATGTGCCAGGATGTCATTGACGCACATCGCCACTAGATCTATACCGACAGTGTCGTGTTTGTTACATTCAATTGCAATCTGAAAAGAAATCATTTATAAAATATTGATATTTATATTGAAATGAATTTAATAAAGTGATTTATTGATATTCAAATTTATATTCATAATAATCTAATTACTTTTAATTTGGTGCCAACGCCATCAGTGCCAGATACCAAAATAGGATCCTTGTAACCAGCAGCTTTCGTATCAAACAGCGCCCCGAACCCACCAATACTGCCCAATGCCCCTGACCGTTGGGTTCCCTTGATCAAAGGTTTTATAGCAGAAACAAAATCATCCCCAGCAGTGATATCGACGCCACTTTTTTTGTACGTCATCTTGCCTTGACTCAAAACTGATCTGAGGAATACAAAAAGAAACAACTTCAATTTTCATTTCTTTATTCACTTAACGACATTCGTTTTTTGTATTTATTTTTTTTGTATTTTGTTTGTTCTTTTTATCATTACCGAGCGATAGCCTTGTGAGCAATGTCAGTTCTAAATTGCTTGCCCTCAAATTCGATCCTTCTTGCTGCAACCAGAGCTTTGCCGGCAGCAGAAGTTAGACTTGAATCCACGTTGACGGCTATCAAAACTCGTCCACCTGAACAGATTTTAATTTTCAATCAAGTCGGTAAATTAACTGAGATGAAAATATAAATATCTTTAAAAAGATTTTTAAATTGTAGTTATAAGATGGTGGTACCATTTGTCACCAACTGGCCGTCATTGTTAATCGCGGTCCCACTGTGGAAGATGTAATGATCTTTGGAATTTGCTACTTCGTCTACATGGCTTATAACTTGGCCTTTCGATGAAGATTCCGGGTAACCTTTCGAGGCCAGAATTACTCCCACTGCAGATTTAATAGTTTCCCAACTAACGAGGTCTCGAGTTAAACAACCTTCGCTGCAGGCCTGTAAATAGAAAAGTATATTTTTTAATTAATTTAATAAAAAAATGATATTAAAAGAAAAATTTGTTTCTTATGTTAAAAATTACCTTCATGATTTGATACAGATCACTTTTGAGCAAAGGCAGGATCACTTGGGTCTCAGGGTCACCAAACCTGCAGTTGAATTCTATAACTTTCGGTCCATCCTGTGTGAGCATGACGCCAGCATACAAAACTCCTACGTAGCGCAACTTGATTTTGTTCATGTGATTGATGGCTCGTTGCAAAATCTGTTCGTTAATTCGAAGTAGGTCTTCCTTTGATACCAAGGGACAGGGACAGTATGCACCCATCCCGCCAGTATTGGCTCCTTTGTCGCCATCAAAAATTCTCTTATGGTCCTGAGCAGGGGGCATTTCCACAATTGTTTTACCTGTAAAACAATTTAAAAAAAAGTCACGCAAACGAAAATTGTTACAATATTTTTTTATATTTTAACTGCATAAGTAATCAATCAAAAAAACAAATAGGTCACCATCAGTGAAGGCCAAAACGGAGATCTCAGTTCCTTCCATAAACTCTTCGATGAGAATCCGCGCACTAGCCTGGCCGAATTTTTGATCAACTAACATCTCTTTAATTGCAGCTTCAGCTTCTTTGAAATCGCTTGGTAGAATTACACCTTTGCCAGCTGCCAGTCCAGTTGCTTTAATAACCACAGCTTTATACGGGCAACTGAAAAAGAAAATGAAAGTATAATAAGAAAAATAATATAAACCCAATTTCAGTTACGTCTATATTGATTATGTGGTTCTGAAATTTGTGCATACTTCTTAAGAAAATTGATAGCTTCCTTGGGATCAGAAAATGTTTCAGCTCGAGCTGTCGGGATGCCTGCTTCGCGCATGAAACTTTTCGCCCAATCCTTGTCCGATTCAATTTGAGCGGCTTCTCGCCCTGGGCCGAAACATTTTATTTTGTCGTTTTCGAGAAAGTCGACGTAACCGTCCGCTAAATATGCCTCTGGTCCGATTGCCACTAGTGAGATACCATTTTGGTGGCAAAATTGTTGTACGTCCTGAAAAACGAATCAGAATTATATTTTTTTGTAATGTTAATTAAATGATAATAATAATAAAAATAATAATAAAATTAATCGTTTCTTACAGCTTTATTATTTATGTTCACGTCAGCCTTGAGAGTTTTCAGATTTTGAAAGATTCCAGGGTTTCCAGGAGCGACAAAAATTGTATCGACCTAAAAAGAATTACATTAATAAATAATTATAATTTGATATTTAAGTTTGTATGATTATTGTATTTAATTTCATTTGAATAATTAAAAATAAGACAAAAATTACCGTATCGGATTTTGCAAGTGATTCGCAAATAGCATGCTCCCTCCCACCATTTCCAATGACTAAAATTTTGGCCATGTCTGAAAAAAAGAAATACAATCAACTTTTCATCCATTTCATTTCTTATTTTTGTCTTTATAGAATTAGAAAAGGCAGTTTGGTCGGCTTTGTGTGAATTTCCCCCTCTGCTTTTACTTCACCTGTTGATATACCTCACTCCACGTGCTCTTTTAAAAGCGCTCTTTATTTTGACATAACTTTATCTTCTAAAGAGAAAAAAAACTATTAAAATTATCTCTCCGGTATGGATGGATAAAAATTACCTTATTAAATAATATTGATGTTTTTGTTCATTAACGTTTCTTCGGTTGTGTTAAAAGTGAGCGTGTGGCGTGACGCATGTGCTTGTTACAGAGGTTACCGTGTTAGTTGAGATTCGTTATTAATACTTAAGTTAACATTAGTAACTAAATTGTAATAATATGAAATAATACGAAAAATATGAAATACATCAACATATAATTTGAAACAATTTTTCAACCATTTATAAATTCGAGAAATTTCTATCTTACACAAACTTCTATAATGAATTAAGAAAAATATTTATATGCAATACACAAAATAGTAAAGGTGTATAATAATTCTAAAAGATATACATTGTTTAATATTCAAGATTTGTTTTTGATAAATATATTAACGTTATTAAATTTAACAAATTTGATAAATTACTTGATTAATTTTTGTTATTCTACTCACTGGAATGTTAAATTCCTTTACTCTCAACAGATCACTCGGTTTCACAGACGCTTGAAATCTGAACGGTTGGACTAATCTTGCTTAAAGCGCTCGGTGTAACACGTAAGAAGATCCGAAGCGAACTGAAAATCCGAGCGTGGATGTGCGCTGCGAGAAAGAAAAAACAAGCCAGTTGCTATATCAGTTACGAAAATCACTTCGGTCGGTCAACTGATCATTAACTGAGAGATAACCGCTCTGCAAAATAAGATCCGAAATTAATATGAAACGTACAAAAGAATGTTTACCAGACAATGAAAAAATTGATAATTTTTTGAAAAGTCAACTTTTTTTTCCTTTACAGTCAAAGAGAAAATATATTTGGTTCCATTGAATTGAAATACTTGATTTTGTTTCATTCTGTTCTATTTAATAAGTCAATTATAATTTATTGATTACAAAAATCTCGTAATAAATTATTATCCTCGTAACAAACAATTTGTATCTCGTTCTGTACAAAGTAAAAGATAAGACGATGACCCCTGCCAAGATGTTTGACGAAATCCTGAATGACGATTAATCGCAGCTCGAAAAATAAAGTCGTTTGTTTATTTAATTTTGTACTGGAATGTGTGATTTATAAGAACGTATTGGCTTGCTATTAATGTATTCTAAACGACATTCTCGCATAACTCAACCTCTTCAAACCAGATCCTAACTACAAATTCTGCCTTGAACCATCCCCAATACATCGAAAACCATAAACTATCGTTTGTACTTTGTTAATTTATTATAAATATAATAATACAGTTAGAACTTAATCAATAGATGAAATATTAATCATAAATACGATGACGCTGAAACGAACTTTTAATTTAGCATGACTGACAAAAAAAACTAGCAGATCTACACGAACATGATGTTGAAAAAAAGAAAAATAAATTCGCACTTTAAAAGAATGGAACTATTATAGTTTCGACTCAACTTTGCGTTGCAACCTTTTATCACATGTTCCTTAGTTCCTTAGTTCTACTACATAAATCCAACAACTAATCTTGGTTGCTTTCTATTGCCCCTTGAGTCGTGTCGAATAACGTTTAATCGGACGAAATTCTTGCGCGTTTGGCTACTCCCGGGACAAGCTCTCTCTCAATGTTGTCGTCCAGGGGACGAACATTCTCGCTCACTTCAAACTTATCAAATATTTTGTCAACAATCTGGCGCATCGTTCTATCGGCAAACCACGAGTGATCCATCACTTGATCAATGTTGATACGTTTCTTTGGATCTACAGTCATGAGCTGCTTGATCTACAAATATAAACACAAACAATTAAAATCGTAAGCCTTTGAAAATGCTCACATTTTCTGATTCAATTTTATTAAACTAAAGTCTTACTAAATTTTTTGCCGGTAGGGAAATGTCATTGAAAATTTTGGGAAAGGTGTATTTTCCCGCGATGATCTGGTCTTCCAGAGGGGTAGAGGATTTACTGCTGAAAGGCGTGAGGCCACTCAGGCAACAGTATAGGATGACACCCAAACTCCACATATCAACTTGGGTCGTGTAGATCGCTTTGCCATTGTTTTTGAGAATTTCAGGAGCCACGTACATCAATGTCCCGCAGAAAGTTTTCATCAAAGAGGAGTTGATCAGTTTAGAAAGACCGAAGTCAGTCACTTTCACCAGAGTATCGTCGTCATTTGTCGCCAGTAAGATGTTTTCAGGCTGAAAAAAAAATTTCACTCAATATCTACAATGATTGAATTAAAAAATAATATGGAAAAAAATTGATTGAAATTGATTAAACAATTCGGTCTTTGGCCGCATAAGAAACAAAGTTCAACATGCAAACAACAAACGATATAAGAAATAATTTTTAAGAACCTTCAGGTCACGGTGTGCAATTTGTTGTCTGTGCAAATACTGAACTGCCAAGCAAACTTGATAGAACAAGCATTTTGTCTGCCTTTCTGGGATTCCACTTTTCTTTTTAATCCTGTCTAACAATTCTCCGCCTTCCATCAGTTCAAGCACGATGTACAATTTCGACGGCGTGTCAATGAAATCTTTCATTCTGATAACGCATGGCTGAAAATTAATAATCACATCTTAATTTCTTCCATCTTTCATAATAACAATTTAAAATCAAATATACAAATTATTAAAAAAAAAAAAAAAAAACTTTAAATCCTCCTTGAATAACTCACGTGTTCCAACTTCCTTAATATTTCGATCTCGTTCAAAATTTTTCGCGTTCCCTCGTAGTCAAAATTTTTCTTCCCGATGATCTTGATGGCAAACTTTGAATTGGTCCTCTTGCAGAAGGCCATTTTGACCTCCCCGCAAGCGCCAGAGCCCAAAGTTCGTGAAACTGCAAATTTGCTCACCACCTCGTACGGAAAATCAACTCCTTCAAGACCCCCTTCGTCCATGTACATATAAACTGGAACAATACTCGGATCTAATTATATTTCACATGTAGAAAAAATGATTCATTTTTACAGTTCATCTTATTTGTTTGAAATAGATTTCAAAAGAAATGTTTTCACAATAATGTATCAATATATTTTCATTTAAAAAATAATAAATTGCACAGTTAAGGGTTGATTAGTGTTTGGGCTCTCTTTACCTTTCATCTTGTTGGGCTCGGACATTGAAATGATATCGTCATTTCTCAGCCTCCGTTTGTTCATCTTGCCAACCCGCTCGGCATTGACAAAAGTTCCATTTTGCGATGTGTCTGTTAAAAATGCGACTGTCTGTCTGTACCCGTCGGATCCAATGTAATTCTCACGAGTTATTTGAAAATGATTCTTGCTGACTGTCGTGAGATATCTGCTCTGAAAATTTGTGTTATCGAAAACGACGTCGCAATTTTTCGCCCTGCCAAATGTGTAGCTCTCCTTCATGAGATCTGAAAAACAAACAAAAACAATAAAACACAAGGTTTTGATAAAAACAATATAATTTATTTTCGATAAGGAAACAAAAAACTACAGATATTTCAAACAGGACATCAATTTTTTTTGTTCCAAAATCAAAATTCATGATTGCAATTTTTTTTTAACTTGTAAACAAAACGTCAGACGGATAAACAATATATCGGTCAAATCCATCGAGGGTTTGTTTATGAACAAATGTTTTGTTTATAAAATTCAACACCGACCTTGGTGTGGGATACTTTCAAGCATTGGAAAAAGTTTGCCCCAAACTTTGGTCTCGCTGCACTGGATTGTCTGGCTCTGGCTGTCAGGACTGCAGATGATGTTGCTGATGTCCTGTGTGGGCAGGTTCGCCTCGTCCAGTGGCAAACTTAGTTTCACGTCCAGGTCCTCCATTTGAGAGTCGTCGAATGGCATTATCCCATTTACAAAAGAGATCAACAAAAGTCCACCGGCACACGCTCTCTCTGCTTCTAAACTTGGGCCACGTGACGTCTCGGCGGTTCTTGACGTTGATGAATGATTTTTGAACGATCAACGAATTTCCGTTTCGTTGGACAATTTCACAACTGTTAAATAATTGAACGACAAACACAATCAGCCGGACGAATTGTTCGAACGTGATTTGAAACGGGTTGATGAAAAAGTTATATTGTTCGAAAAGTAGAGTGAAACTGCGCAGACGATTCGCTTTGTATCCACGCGCATGCGCAGTCGTTCTGTTTATGTTTTCATTGTTGCGTCAACAACCGCGCGATTCGTTGGGATTTGAATTTTTCAAGAACCTTTGCTTTTTGGATACAATTTTTTTATTTTTTTTTCTTCAGCAGTTTTCATATTTATTATCTACAAAAGCGTAATTTTTGAGGTTAGGAATTCTCGTAAGGGAGATGTAAACAAAACTTTTAATTATTGTTAACATTTTATTAATCTTTGTACATCATTTATTTTGGATGGTTAAAATTTATGTATAAGAGAGAGAAAGAGAGAGAAGAAAAAAAATAAAAACAAGTTGGTGTAAAAAAAAAAAAAAATGGCGTCGCCGGGCGGGACAATAGTGCCAACTGTGCGGCGCGAGTCTAAAGTAACATGGCGTAGCCGCGTTGAGAGATTTAGCCCGCGCAAACACGTCCAGCCAATAAAGTTGGTTTAATTACGTAAATATTTACAAGCGACGCATAGTCAGTGCGACACCCGTAGATCCATCAGTGCTCGTTGATTTCAAGTCGAGGTAAGCATACAAAATGGCGTGTGCGGCGGCATTTGTCGGCCGAAAACTTCGCCGCGTGCCCCCGCTGTCAGGCAAATCAAAAACATCAGCCCCAAATGTTTTGTCTCCCTCTCGTGCTTGTCCGACGGGCCTTCCAGCTCGCGAGCCTAACCTGAAAACTTAAACGGTTTTTTTCGTCCTCCCGAATTTTCCATCTCGTTTGTGCGTCATTTTGAGTTTGTTTGTTTTTCGCAGTGAACAATGGTCGAATCAGAGCAGAACGGCGCGGAAAACATGAGCGAGTACAAGAACGAGGCGGCCGGCAGCGAGCCGGACGCGCTGAAGAAGCGAGCGCGCGACAAGGAGGACGACGCCGAGGTCAACGGCGCGAAGAAGAAGCCCCGCCTTGAGGAGGACGCTCCTGAGAACGGCAAAGCCGACGCGCTAAACGGCGAGGACAAGGATAACGAAGAACCCGAAAACGAGGAGTCAAACAAACAAGATGTAAGTCGGCTCGCTTGGTCCACTCGATTTTTGCGCAATCGATTCTGTGCGCAGGGGTGGAGGGGGGCCGTTCGACTTTTTACGCGACCGTTTGCTGTGAGATTAACGGCTAACGAGGGGCGAGGGAAATTTATTGATAAAGCATTTGCCATTTTATTAACATTCGCTCTTTGCTTTTCTACTTCTTCTTTTCTTTTTTTACTTTTTACTTTCCATTTCTAACCTACTTTTTGTAATTAACTTTTTTTAATTAACTTTTTATTCAACTTTTTTTTTGTTTTAATCTCTTCGAATATTTTTTGAATTTAATTTTCGGTTCAGTAAAAAATATATTTTTTATAAAAATTTTAATAAAGTAAAATTTTTTATATAAAAAATGATGAAATAGAAAAAAAGGGGAATTGAACAATTTTTTTATTTTTATCGCTTCATTTGTGGTCGGTTCGTAGGTTAGCGGGGAAAATAAAGTAGTGATGTATATATAAATCGAATGACTTTCAAAGATAAGATGATTCAATTCTTGATCAAATAGTTGTGAGACTTTGAGTAAACAAAACAGAAATGTGAGCCATAACTGTGTTTGATTAGATACAACCTTGTTTACACTTGCTAGACGATTTGAGATTAAAAGCACAACGAGGGGTACATGTATTTGCTCCTAACTATTATTCTCGGCCACAAATTCAAACGGTTTGAATGTAATATAATAACATTTTTTATACAGTGTCTCACACCTGACAAAAATTAATTTAAATTTTTGTACCAACCAAACTTATTAACTTTAGAAATTTGAATTAATAAACTTTCAAATCAACTTTCAATTTTCACACTCGAACGAACAGGTACAACAATTTAATTTTTATATAGAAGGTGAAATTATTAATGAATAATAAATTTTTCATTTATTTTGTATTTATTTTTCATTCACGTTTCAGGCAAATGGCGATGAAAAGGATTCAGGAGGAAAATCTGACGAGAGCAAGGACGAAGAGAAGTCGGCTGAAAAAAAATCAAAGAGCGAAACTGAAGACACCGAGGATTTAGAGATGAGCGTAGAGAACGCCAGCGATAAGGAGGAAGGTTCGAATTCGGAAGAGGAGGAGGAAGAGGAGAAACAGGCCGAGAAACCGTCTGCCAGGAAGAAGACGGCGATTGTGAAGGAGGACGCAAACGAATCCGAGGTGGACGAGAGTTCAGAGGAGGAGGAGGAAGAGGAGGAGACCAAGAAGAAGAGGAAGAAGAAGGACGACGACAGCGATTACAAGGAGGAAGAGAGCGAAGACGAGAAGAAGTCGAAGAAGCGCAGGAAAAAGTCATTCACCAAGGTCACCGGTTCGGACTCCGAGGAGAGCTCGGATCAGGACTCCGAGGACGACGAGGATTACGATCCGCGTACGGCCAAGAAGGCCAAGCCCACGCCGGCCAAGAAGACGCCTGCGAAGAAGGGAACCGGACGTGGAAGAGGAAGGCCGCCGAAGAACAAGAAGCCGGAGAAAAGTGAATCTGAGAAGGACGATGACGAGGACGAAGACAAGGAGGACAAAAAGGTAAAGAGTGAGAGCGATTCTGACTCGGGAGAGAAGAAGGCCAAGTCTGAGTCAGAGGACGCGTCAGCCGACGAGAAGAAGCAGAAGGTCGCGAAGCCGAGGGGTCGTGGAAGAAACAAGAAAGAAGTACACGCTTTTTTGAACGTTTTTTTCCGTTTGTTTGTTTTTTCATTTTTGTACCTGTCCGAGATTTCTTTTTTTCACTTCTACTTGCTTGCTCGGGTTTGTTTTCTGTCGGGAGTTGAGGGGACTATTGCGAATGATCTTGTATTGACGTTGAAGAATGGAAGTTATTGCAAAGAAAAATGGTTCAAGTAATTTGAAAATTTTTTTGATTTATTAATTTAATTGGTTTTGTTATTTCAGGCCGAGAAAGTTGAGAAATATAAAAACTTCGTCCGCGAGGCTGGAATCAGAGTTCAAAGTTACAAGGAACTCTTTGAGGACTGCTCGAATGACAATGAGAAGGTGAAGAAATTGTCGGAGTTGTTGGAGGAAAGGGGTGTCACTCTGCCTCCGACACTGAAGAAGTGCAAGGACGCGAAAAAGAAATGGGATAAGAGATCCGAAGCCGATGCACTGGACAAGTCAGCGATCATCTCTGAAGGTAAAAGTTGAAACATTTTTCGGATACAATTTTTATTTGTTAAAAAAAATTATGTTTAAATCTTGGTTTTAATTTTTGTATGAAATTTGTTTTAGGCCGAGTGACTCGTGGATCACGCAACACTGGCACGAGCGACACCACCGGCGACACTTCGCCGGCAAAACGCGTACGTGCCGCTCGGTCGCGCATACAGAACATTGTCGATAGCGAGTCTGAGTAATGCCATAACGACGTATCAGTCAGTGACAAGACAAATATATCTCAAATTTTCTATATCGTTCATTATATAACACGGTGTTGATTTATTTTTACGACATTGACCAGTTTATTCAGAAACCATTGTTTTATCTGACAAAGCTCCGTTTCATTTAATTGCGCCTTACCAGATCGATGCCGTAAAAATCACATAAAATCTAATTGATAGTTTATAGCAAAGTCGTAGAGATGCATGAATTTATATAACTTTTGAAATCATATTTTAGATACCTTTTTTTGTTCGTCGGTTTAAGAAGTAGGAAGAAAAGAAAAGAAAGAAACCCTTGTCAGCGTTTTATTACGAATGTTGAGTTTGTGCTTTCCATAAAACAATCGACAGTAGCGAATTAAAAAATGAAATCGAGAAAAATTGAGAGAATATATTTTTGTACTGTTCTAGTTTTTTTCTTGGCCTAATTTTTTACAGTTGAAAACGAAAAAATTCCCTCTTTGTCAATGATTCCCATTATATCATTTCGGGTGTTGTTCAGTTTTGCATGTTCTTTTTTAATATTTTCACTACTAACATTCTGGGTTTTAATTATGCAATGTATTCAATGGAAGAAATAATTCAGTAAACAAAAAGAAAATGAACGAAATAAGATCAAATTTTTTTTATGGAAGGCAGTGTGTTGAAACTGTGTGCGTGCAAATGAGAATTTACATCCATGTCATAATCTACAGCTAAACCTGAATGTCTGCACAATATATATTCAAAGTTAAACCTATAGGTATTGAGAGTTTCGTCATTAAAAGTTAACATTTATCTTCGTGTAAATTGTCTTTTAGTCTTAAAATCAAAATGGGCATGAAATGATTTCATGCAAGTATCAAAAAAACAAAGAAAGTCGAATGGTGTCTGCTTGCGTTACATTCTATTCGTTTTGTGTGAATTAAAATTCACGTTTAATTTTTATCTAAATAAGACAAAAAAAATGTTCATTTACACTTTACCGCTGATTAGAAGTTATGAATAAAACAAAAATTGCTTAGAAAATCGTTCTCTTCATTTCGAATTCCATTCTTCACAATAATCTTACAATATAATGTAATATA
The DNA here is from genome assembly GCA_030522925.1 of Trissolcus japonicus. Classification (NCBI taxonomy): domain Eukaryota; kingdom Metazoa; phylum Arthropoda; class Insecta; order Hymenoptera; family Scelionidae; genus Trissolcus; species Trissolcus japonicus. The sequence goes on along the minus strand of JAPYZS010000274.1, from coordinate 154,431 downwards.
TCTTTCAAATATTAACTTTCAAATTTCCCGCCTTTTTTGTCGGCTTTGTCCTCCGAAGACAACTTCAGATCGTTTACAGTCCGATGTAAACAAACAACAAAGCCGTCAACATTTCGATTGTGTACAATAATTACGAAACAAAAGTAAACAAACACCAAATTCAGTAAACAATCACATGACCTTGAGAAGCATCGTAAGTATACAGAACCAAAAAAAAACGGTGTTTTGAGCAGTTACAAATAACGGTTGAACAAAAACTACTTTGTTTAGAGTTGAACCGTCATTTTTGAATGGGATGGCAGACTTCAACGAGGTCGTGGAAAAAGAGACGGCGGACACAATAATGACCTTCGTGTCAGCCAAACTACAAGATATTAATGCTAAGGATACCAAGGGGCTAACACTTTTGCACTACGCCGTGATGAAGGGCAACCTGGAGTTGGCACGCCAGTTGTTGGATCACGGGGCCGACGTGAACATCGCCACCTACGAGACGATCACGCCCCTGCACTGCGCGGTGGACCGGGACGAGCACCTGGTGAAGCTTCTTCTGGATCGGGGGGCGGATGTGAACTGCCAGACGGTGATGAACTTCACGCCCTTGCACTACGCGGTGGCCGACCGACGAAGACACACCAATCACCAGGTTAGGCCCTTCTTCGACGAGGTCCCCCCGAAGATGATTGGTCGAATGAAGCGCATCCTGAAACTTTTGTTAAACCGTGGCGCGCGCATCGACCAACGCACTTGTCGCAAGTGGACATGTTTGATCTTTGCCGTTGCCCTCTTTAACCATGAGATCGTCGGCCTGCTCCTAGACTATGGTGCAAATCCTAACCTCAAAAACGATTACGATTTGTTTCCGTTGCACTACGCTGTGGAGCGACAGAAACCTGAGGTCGTCGAGTTGTTGTTGCGACATGGCGCTCATGTCAATGTCAAGGACTTCTTGGGCAAGTCGCCATTGCTCTATGCGATCGACGGCCTCGGCCTACAGATCCTAGAACTTTTGCTCCTACATGATGTCGAGATCGATCTTCGGATGATCAGAGTATATTTGGATTGTTCCAAGAAGGTTTCTCGTAGTAATAAGAAGGAGACTATTTTGAATATGTTTACAGAGCATTTTGTCAAGATGAAGAAACTGGCAGATGAGAAGAGTCAGCTAGTCGAGGAGATGGAGTTGCAAAAAAATTGTGAGATGGAGATAAACAGGATGAAGGAGGAAAATATTTATGAAAATTGTTCGGTTTCGTTCTTTGACCTGTTGACTCATGATATGAGCAGGATCGAGATGTACCTGAACAACGAAGAGGGCCGTAGCCAACTGATGCAGAATTACTTTCAAATTAGTTTTCCGAATTATGGGGTGATAATCAGTCACAGGATCAAACTCGCCACCCATCGGCTCCAGCTTCGAAACGAAACGCACGAGAAGCTTTGGACGCTGTTGGCCAATGTTTGTCAACTGCCGAGCGAATGCACGCAAAGGATCTTGCACTTTTTCAGCGAAGCGGAGATCAAATTTTTTCGCAGTTCCTACAAATGATACTCTTTTTTGCAATGATTATTTCGTTGTTTATACATTTTTTTTGCTTATAAACAATATGAAAATAAATTTTTTTGAACAAAAAATTGAAACTTTTTTTTGCCAGATTTTCCTGTTTTTTTGTTTATATTTTGCGATTGTTTGTTTACATTTCCATCTTTTCGTTGACATTGGTTAGATTCATGAAATGTTTACAGTTCTAGATTATTGTTTACATTGTTTTGTTTCCCATTATTGATTCATTTTCAATTTTAAGCGAGATTTTTATTTTGTTTGTAGTTCTCTGTTTGTTTACATTAGTCCATATTTTCAACTGTTTGTTTACATTGCAGTATTCTTTTTCACGTTACAAATTTAAAACTCCTGTTTTGTTTTGTTTTTTTTTTCTATTGAATTCTCCCCTACATTTTTTTAAGTGAAAAAAAATTGAACAGTCTTGCGCATGCGCAGTGTCGGCGAGATTGAGCAGCCGAAAAAGCGCGACTTACAAAGTGTGTCAAAAGGGTACCTAAATAATCGTTTTCAAAAATCAGTCTTTTTTTCCGAAAAAATCGTACCGCCATCATCTCCAACCTGGAATGTTCCATTTTATTTTCGTTTTCCCCCCACCAGTTTGGTAACTAGGAAGTGACAAACCGTTTCTATGGAAACAGCTGAGCGCTGCGAAAATTCGATGGACTGGCAGTTTAGTTGCAATCGCAGCTTGAAGCAGGTCGAGGTTGAAAAAAAGCAGCCGGTGGAGCGTTAAACGTAGGAACGGTGACAGACGTGGAAATCCGACGACTCGTATTGGGGCTTTGTGGAAAATATTGCAAAAGGTCAAGGGGTCGCTTACAAAAATAAACATCTCTTGTTCATTGGTTGAACGAAAAATCATGTAAGTTTGTGACAACAAAAGAAACAAAATATCATTCTGATTGACAATAAACTGCAACGGGCTGGAAAAAAGAAAAGACTTCCGAGTGAAACATTTCCGGGATGGAAAAATGACATCTTGAAGGGTGATCGATAGTAACAGCTCTTTATCGCGCGAACCATTATTTGGATTTTGAAATGGCGAATTTGGTCGAACAGTTTTCATCCTTTTTCATTGTAATGTTCAATTTTTTTTCATTATCGAATATCAACCGACTTGCGTGTGGCAGCTTTCTTTTGTTTTCTTTGTCGCTTCCATTTTAAAACTCGGTTATGTTTAAATCAAATAACAAAATGGCTATTTTTGTAAAAGCATCTCGGCAATCGATAAAATTGCTGCTCAATTATTTACGTCCTGACGTGATGAATACTAAAAAAAAAAAAAAAAAAAAAAAAAAAAAAAAAAAAAAAAAAAAAAAAAAAAAAAAAAAAAAAAAAAAAAAAAAAAAAAAAAAAAAAAAAAAACAATCGCTAGTTCCTTACAAATCCTAAACTTCTTTTTTATTTTATCGAACCGTGTTAGACGTTCGCCAACATACACATAAATTCATTATCGACCTCTAGATTATGTAACTTGGATTTGTCTGTGCAATTATTATTCATGATATAACGGGAAAAAATGCACAGCCAATTTTCATCAGTTTCAAATTTAGTCATGAATGGAAAAAATTTTACAATGAAAATGAAAATTAAAGGAAAATGATAATTGATAAAATTGTAAATTTTGATTGTAAATTTAATCAGTCGTCTTTTCAATTCAAGGTTTAATCAAAACAAAGGCGACGGTCATCGTGGAGGTGTCAGAGGTCGCGGTGGAGGTTTTGGTAACCGCGGAGGATCGAATTCTGCAAGAGGAATGGTGAACCGCCGAGGAGCCAACCGGGGCATGAGCAACAATGTTACAGGACGACCAAACATCAGGGAAGCTGGAATGAAAACGTTCACTGAGGCCAGACCGAGGTCCAGTGTGCAGAACATCAACCTGCCCAAACAGACCTGGAACGTCCAGAACCTCGAACCTCTGAGGAAGAATTTCTATATCGAACACCCTGCCGTTCAAAATCGGTCTCGATTTAATTTTCATTTACTTATTTAGTTTCGAAATTATATGTTTATGTACATTTTCAATAATCAATGTTAAGAGTTATTCTAAAGGATGTCATAAGATGATTTTGAAAGAACCAAATATTGACTCAGAAATAAATCGAATCGAACAATTTTTCTTGAAATTCAACCGTTGAATTCCAACGAATACATTTTCAATTATATAACTGCATTGAACGCGAATTTATATAATGTATTGGTCAAAATATAAAATGATGTTTTTTAACTTGATAAAACAAATACTTGAAAAAATAATGACTCGTTTCAGTTTTGTTATTATATTAAATGATTTAAGATCAGTTTAAAATGATGATTTGATTTTGAATTGAATTAGTTTTAATTTGAGGTTGAGATTGACAATCAAGATTTGAAAATTGAATTGTTTTGTTGCAGGTCACCAGCGGAAGTGGAGGGGTTTAGAAAATCCGTTGAGATAACAGTCAAGGGGGAAAACATTCCGAACCCGATTCAGTCGTTTGAGGAGGGAAATTTTCCTGATTATGTGATGAATGGAATTCGCGGACAGGGATTCGATCAACCGACACCGATCCAAGCTCAGGGATGGCCTATAGCTCTCAGCGGAAAAGATTTAGTCGCGATTGCTCAGACTGGATCTGGAAAAACTCTTGGTGTAAGGACAATTTTGTCACTTGATAAATTATTAAACAAAAAAAGAATTAACGAACAAAAACCAAATAAAAATGAAAACAATGTAGGCAGTTTTATTTAAGTAATTCAAAATTTTATTCAAATTTTGTAAAATTGAATCTATAAGAAATTTTTTAAGTGAAAAGAGTGTAAGGAAGGTAATATTTTTACAGTACATTTTACCAGCAATCGTCCATATCATCAACCAATCTCGACTTAACTACGGCGAAGGTCCAATTGCCCTGATCCTTGCGCCAACCAGAGAACTCGCGCAGCAAATTCAGGAGGTTGCTAATTGTTTCGGCGAAACTGCAGCCGTGAGAAACACGTGCGTCTTCGGGGGTGCTCCGAAAGCCCCTCAGGCGCAGGACCTCGAGAGAGGTGTGGAGATTTGTATTGCCACGCCTGGACGACTGATTGATTTTTTGGAAAAGGGAATAATCAATTTGAAAAGGTGAAAAAATATTACAAAATATCATTAGAAAATATAAAGGATATGAAAATTAGGAGAACAAATACAAAAATGACTGAAATAAATTTTTGTTTTAGGTGTACTTATCTGGTTCTTGATGAAGCTGATCGTATGTTGGATATGGGTTTCGAACCGCAGATCCGTAAGATCATGAGTCAGATCCGGCCGGACCGCCAGGTGCTGATGTGGTCTGCCACATGGCCGAAAGAGGTGCAAGCTCTAGCTGAAGACTTTCTTACGAACTACACCTACTTGAACATCGGCTCGTTGACACTCTCTGCCAACCACAACATCATCCAGATCGTGGACGTCTGTCAGGAGTTCGAGAAGGATGTGAAACTGCTGAGACTGCTGCAGGAGATCAGCTCGGAGAAGGAGAACAAGACGATCATTTTTGTCGAGACCAAGAAGAAGGTCGACGACATCACTCGCAACATCCGTAAGGACGGGTGGCAAGCACTGAGCATCCACGGGGACAAGAACCAGCAGGAGAGGGACCATGTCCTGCAGCAGTTCAGATCGGGCAGGGTGCCGATTTTAGTTGCGACCGATGTCGCTGCCAGGGGTTTGGGTACGTCCGTTGAAAAAACAACCAAAAAAAATGGTTGATTTTGTATATCGAATCATCAAAATTTCGTTTGTCCTGTTGGTTTGGGAATTGGCAACACTTAGTGAATTAGCCAGCGATGCTGTTGAAAACCGGCCTGAGCCTTTGACTTGTACCTCAGTCTCACATTTATCATTTTTTTTCTCGTCTGATAAATTTTCAATAGTTAATGGGGGAGGAACGCAAAAATGTTAAATCAGTCTGGTTTTCTTTTTTCAGAGGCACACTTAGTCTTTATTCAGACACGGTTGTACTGTCAATATTCGGCAGACACAGTGATTTTTGTTCCCCCGTGAAATTAAAGAAACAGAAAAGTATGTATCTCTTTTCCAATTAACTTTAGTCAGTGCCTTTTGATCAATGCATTCAGGCTTTTATTCTAAAATGCTGCCTCTATCCCCGTAATTGAAATTCAGAAAAAATAAAAAAAAAAACAAAGACAAAAGCAGACATGTTACTGTGTCTGTCTGTCTCGTCAATCCAAAGCAAGTGGAAGAGCCTGCGGATGATTCCAAGCTGGAATTTTCAGAGCAGGTGGGTTTCATTACAAGCTTTGGTTTTCTGAAAAAAAAAAAAATAAATAAATAAATAATGAAAATAAAAAAGAAAGTTTCCAAAATTTTAGGAACAAAAAAAATATTTTTTCATTTTTTAGTTTCTTTTGCAAGTTGTATTTGTATTCTTAATTTTATTGGGATTGGGTTGGAATTTTTGTAGATGTTGACGATGTCAAGTATGTGATCAACTTTGACTTTCCTTCGTCATCGGAGGACTACATCCATCGGATCGGACGCACCGGTCGTAAAACACAAATGGGCACTGCATACGCTTTCTTTACGGTACAGAATATGAGGCACGCAAAGGACCTGATTGAAGTGCTGCGCGAAGCCGGACAGACCATTAATCCTCGCTTATCAGAGCTCGCTGAAATTGCCAAGTCCTCACACTTTGCAAAAGGTTTTATATCAAATAATAAATAGATGAATCAAATATATAAACTTCCATGTTATAAAAGTTATGTTAATAATTAAATGAATAATTAAAAATAATATTTACAATTGTATCAGAATAATTGGAATGGATCTGATTGAATTGATTTATTAGGTCTTATTTTATAAGTCTGTTATGTGTATTGGATTTGGTTTTGAATTGTAAACAAAAATTTTTTCTATCGACAGGTGGCAAACGGTTCAACAATTTTCGGGGCAATGACAAAGCGGAGTACGGTCGTGGAGGGAGCAGCGAAGCTCGGGGCCGCGGCATCAATCGTCGACCAGCCACGTACAATAATCACCAGTTTCAAGAATACAAGACATTCAATTCGATGAAAGGGTCAAACATGACTCATGACTACAACAACCAGAACAGAAGCTACGGTTATTTCGGTCCTAAGAACGCCGGATTCAACTCTCGAAACGTCGATGACAACAATTTCAACAGCTTCAACTACCCAAGTCAAACTTATTAAGAACCCTTCGTACAACACCGACACAATGTTGATTGTCATTTTTCAATTTTGCATCGACATTCTTTTATATCTTTTCTGTTCCTTGTTTCTTTTTTTATTTAAATTAATCTCTAATTGTTTGAATAGATGTTTTTACTTTTAACTGATGTTAGTTGAGAAGATTAAAATGACAAAGATCGCCAGTTGTAAATCTCTCTATTATTTGGAGATGTTTTTTATTTTGACTGATTTGATTCAAAGATTGTAATTTCGGGTTAAAAGAAGAACAAATTGTATACCTCTGTGGGATGGACGAGTCATTGTTTCCGTTTGTATCAAGTTAATATGAAAGACAAGTTGCGATGACGACAAGTCGAATGACCCAAATATTTCATACTTGTTGAAAGCGACCACGCTTATCGTTATAATAAGTGCTTGGGACGAATAATCACGGGCGACCGGGATAGGCGATGTTTTATGCTAAGCGGCCGATTGGGCAGCCGGATCACGCGGATCCGACAACAACACGCTTTTGTACTTTGCGAATTTACGAGCTGCTTAAAAAGCGAGGGCCGATCGAGAAGTGCGCCAGTCGTTTGTCGAAAACCCCGTCCGAGATGTGTCACTTTTCTTTGTCCGTCTTGTTTCTCGCTGTTTCCGTGTCTGCAACTTACAACGACACTTTTTCCAAACGTCACTTTGTTTTACCATCCCCGGTGCTAATTTCGGACAACAGAATTATTAAAACTCGGCCACTTTTCAGCCATCCTAGATCTCAGATTGACGCGATTGACGTCGGCTTTGTCAAGATTAACCGGCTGCTGTGCGAAAATTCAGCCAAAAATGTTTATTTTCGGTAAAAAAAAAATTAGTTAAGAAGAAGAACAATTTTTGTTATAATTGTATGTTTGAAGAAAGATTGTGTAAGATTGAATTGAGTTTCAACTTTTAGAGCGTCGTTAGCGTGTGCTAAAAAGACGGACCAGCCGGTGATAGAAACCGTTGATAACGAGCAACTTTGTCCGATCCAACGATCCGACAATGAGTGCCTGATAAATTTCAATCGCGAGCAATTCGCGAGTTGCGGAATTGTTGACTGTTCAGACGAGAAGGATACGTTTTATTGTTTAACCGTGAGATTTCCGCGAGTGTCCGGCCTGAAAATGAGGGATGACTTTGTATTAACACTCCAGTGTAAACCGAGGGAGAGAGTTGTTTCTCACGTAAAGCTGATCCACCTCAAATCATACGACGCGTAAGACCACATCATTTCATGTAACACAATTTATATAAAACAATTTTGTATTATAAAACAGTTATACTGAATTCACAATCGTTAAAATGTGTAAAACAAAAGTTCACTAAAACATTTTGAACATTGTATTTCAAAATTTAGAAGTGCAAGAACAGCAACGCCGGTGGCTATTGGCGGATACAAAAACTCGTTCGACACCGACGTTGCCCTGTTTCGTCGGACGTTCGGTTCGGATGTTTTCGACACGAAGATTAAGGCCGGGGGTGGAGTGCTGCTGGGCGAACAGTTACTCCTGAGAGTCGCGGTGAAAGAAGGAGACGGTAGTTAGACAATGTCAACTAAAATTTACGACCGTCGATAATTTAAAATTGTATCTCATATTTTCTATTGTATCTCATATGTCAAACTAGGCTGGACTTCATCGAAAATTGGCGAGGTGAAGTTCCAAAAGCCAGCGAAGAGGAGCGAAAATGTCAAGAGCATGGTAATGTTGGACGCGAACGGTTGTGTGGACCCGCAAGTGCACGAGATCTGTCCAGCGGATCAGTACAAGACCTCGGCGATGGAAAATTATTTGCAATTCGAGGCGTTTATGTTCGATGGCATGCAGGAGAATGACGAGATGTTGCTGAGCGTGAGGGCAGTCGGTTGTTTGGACAGCCTGGACTGCGCCCTCGACTGTTCGCTACGAAAAGCTAGAGCTGCGACTCTGCAAAACCTTACGACCTGGCAGGCCGACGTTTCTTATAGGATGATTATCAAGAAGAGCGAAAATGATTGTCCCTGCTCAAAGCAGACCGCGATTGTGTACGGCTTGTTTCTTGCCCTCGTATTATTGTTGTTAATGATAAGTTGCATGTTTTCAAGATGCCTGGTTTGTTCACACCGTCATGTTTAGATATTTATTTGTACATTTTATAGATGACAGGGATCAATGTTTAATGTAAGATAACTGTTTATTGACGATTAAAAAAGGAGTTAATAATGCTTGAACACGTTCATTCCGTCCAGCTCGTAACACAGCTTGACTCCGATAACGAATAGCACAAGGGCGTTTAGGGTGCTGCTGAAAAAGCTGTCGTGCCACAGGTGGTAAAATGTGCAGGCGTACGTGCAGTTACAGTAGTTACGATTACGAAAGTAGTTCCAGCCTTTGTTCAGGATATAGTCGTCCACCTTTTGTTGTGTTTCCAAGAGATCAGCTTTGATCTTTGCTGAATGTGAAAATGTTTGCAGATTTTGTTAAAGAGATTGGGAACGAAATTTTAATTTTCTATTGAAACTTTCAACTAAGTTTTTGAAGTACCCTTCTTGATGGAATCTAAGGAATCTTTTGATGAAACTCGATACTCATCGTGATATGAAGTCCGAAATGACTTTTCGGAGAGTGTTCGTTCTAAAAATAGTTTTTTATTTTACTTTTTTTTTACAAATGCGTTTTTTTATGTTTTGAATTGGTAAGTATAAAATATAAAATGAAACTCAGTGTTCGTACCTGGACTTGTGTAGTTTTCACAGTTTGGAAAGACGTAATTGTTTTTTGCTTACGGGAGATTGTCAAAAGTTGAGTTAATTTGTGATATAACAATTTGAGTTTATATATAAAAAATTCTGAATTATATTTTTTGTTAGTTTAAAAAAATATCGAAGTAACTTTACCAGCCTCGTCGGGGTGATTCTTGTAATGACGAATAACCTTCGGACACTTATCCCAACAGCTCATCTTGCAAACTTTTTAGTCAAGTTTTTATATTCAGATTTTGAGTTTGTTTGTTTTTTTTTTAATTTCGTGTTTTCTAATTCAATTTTTCACAATGTTTACATTGTTAGATGAAAAGTTCTTGTTAATTTTGATAAATTTAAAGGTTGACGTGTGTCAACGTGATCAAAATAATAAAGAAATGAACACCAAGGTAACGATAGTTCAAACAAACAATTTTTTTTATTCTAAATTTAGAATTAACCAAACGACATGAAGTTGTTTTTAATTATAAAACTTATTTTATTTACAACAACAATTCTCACAAATCAATTTCTTCAATCAGGATAGATCTCAGGATGAATCTTGTTTGCCATGACGTTGAGATTTACCGTAGGTTGTTCACCCTCCTTGGCTACTCTGTAGTTACAATTTTGCAAGCGGTATTTCATTTTCATCTTTAGATCTTCGTCGACTTTCTCACCCGCTGCCTTATTGTTCCGGATGATGATTCGTTTCAACAGCGGCGGGTACTCGCCATACGCGGGGAAAATTTTTTCTGCCGGTTTATTGCACTCGGACTTTCTGCAAAACGCTTCCTCTTCCTCTTTCGGCACTAGTCTAAAATCATTTTTATAGGTTATGTGCTCCAACTGTTCATATTCCGGATACACCTTTCCACGGAAGGTTTTTTCTACCAGAGCAACGACTCTACGGTTATCTCTATACGTAATCCCTTTTTCCACATAAGGTTCCTGAAAAATGTAATTTACAAAATTAGAGGTTATGTTGTTTTATTTGTTATGATTTTATTTGATATTGTTTGTTTGTTTTTATTTTTAGTATTTTTCTTTTTATTGTTTTCTTCATGTTTAATATTTCACCGTTTCTGGCAGGGCAGCGACTTTGAGGATTTTGAAATAACTGGGCTCCGGGTACCGCTGAAACTTGTTTTGGTAAACAATTCGTCCGACACCAAAGTCCTTGAGATTGCTAAGCAGTTCCCATAGTGTCTTCCCAATATAAAAGTTCCTCTTACCAACGTACACGTATGGCATTTTGAATTGTTGATTATTTTAATAAATCAACAATGATTGTTTATCATTTGTGAACCCGTGCAAAATTTGAGGTTATGTTTTCGCACGCACGCGCAATCGAGCTGTCTTTTTGTTTTCAACACTGTCAAATATTGTTTCCCGCCGTTTGTTGACGTTAACCTCTCTCAAGTAATAGTTTTTTAATGTAAAAACAATTGTAATGATTGTAACAAAGGTGGGAACCGTTTGATGGCCGTTAATAAGAATTCGCAGTCGAACGAATGTGCGAATACTTTCCTGAACAGTGACATCAACTATCACAAACTTGTCAACGAAATCATAAATCAAGTTCGGGAAGACTTTCAGAGGGACAAAAAGTGTAAGTTTTTCAGTTACAATTACAAAACAATTTTGTTCTAAAAATTACCACTTTTTTTATTATAAATAATAAAACAAATAAATCTTTGTTTTGCTTTTATTTTTGTTATGATAAACGAAACTTTGTTTACAGTTTCAGACGGAAACTTGTTGCTGCTTTTCAACTACTTCGGACCAGTTTTTCAAAAATCTCTCGAACTGTATGAGGCCAAACGTGTTACCAAAATATTGGCCTCTGACACAGATGACAAACGTTCGGTCGTCTACTTTTTGCGTGTAAAAAGTTCTGAATTTATTTACACCATTTTTCCTGGCGTTAATTTTTGTTCGTGTGATCATTTTAGGTAAAATTAAAAGAAAAACGATTGTAGTAAAATTTTATTTGATTTAATTAAAATGAATTGATTCAATGAAGTTTAAAAATAATGCAAGATTTGTATTTCATTTTTCAGAGATGAAGTTTTGAAAAATGCAACATCTTTGACGTGTGAGCACAATCTTGCAGCTTGGCTTTCAGAAATTGATTCAGAAAAGTTGAACTGTCAAAACATAACGCCTGCTCAGTTTCGAGAACAATTGATCTATCAAGTGTCATACAAACATAACAATGTCGACGAACAATGACGATTACAAACTGGTCGCGAAATTGGGAAACCTAAAGACAATCGTACAGATGTTGAAGGCCATCAATTTCCAAGAAGTAATAATTTTTCTAATTACATCTTATTTACATTAACATCTTTTCTTATTTTTGTTCTTAATTAAAAATATCTTAATTAATAAAATGAAAAACTTTTTTAGGTTGCGACATGTTTTGGTACACAAAACGGACTCAAACTGACAGTGGAGCAGGCAAAATGTATGCAGGCAAGTGTTTACATCCCGGTCAAAGCCTTCGAGGAGTTTTCGTTACAAGAAGACGTCATCTTTCGTATAAACTTGAGCGTGCTGGTGGAGTGCCTCTTCATGTTTTGGAGCAACATCAACACTCCAACGAGCAATGTTGCTTTGCAATTGATATACAAAGTATCGTCTTGATTTGTCAACAAATATTTTTCTTAAATTTTGAAAAATTTGTTTTAAATTTCTTCAAAATGAACAAATATTTTTTTTCTAAAATTTAAAACATTTCAGGACACTGGATATCCAGTAACAGTTTTAATCGAGTTCGAAGGCATCATTACAGACTGTTCCCTGAAAACTCAAGAACCTGATGAATTGCTCGACTTCAATTTAGAAGTTGATAACGTAGTTAATAAAGTTGTCATGCACACTGATTTGCTGAAAGATGTTTTAGCTGAGCTAGACCATACCAGTGAAACGATGGAGGTAACTTTTTACCGATAATCAAATCAAGAGAGAACTAAAAATCAAATTACAGAGAAATAGGGAATTTTCAAAATCAAAATGTTGCGAACAGTTTGAGAGTGTTATGAAAACGTATATAGAAAAATTCAAACGCGGTTTGAATGTTCCACCTCATGTTTTATACAATAACAAAAAACTCAAGATTAGTTTTCGATTTTTATTCTAATTCTGGTTTGTCATTTTCAGTTGTTTTTATCTCCAACACCACCGTACTTTCGAATAAGCACCAACGGAGTAGCGGGTGAGTGTTGCGTTGAAATTCCCCACGACAGTGACTACGTGGACAGTTTCCAGTGCAAGGAATCAAAAACGTCGCACTATCAGTTGAACCATATAAAACCAGCGATGAAAGCTCTGATGTGTGCCGACAAAGTTTCTTTAAGGCACGACGTCAATGGTCTTCTGTGCTTTCAGTACATGATCAGGACCGAAGAATTGTACACATTTTATATAGAGTATTATGTTAGTTTCATAATAATAAAATCTTTATTTATAGTTTATAAATAAATGTATAACTAAAAGCAACTTTTCATTTTCAGATTTATCCAATTGTTGATCCAGACGAATCAGATGATTAATCTAATTTATTTGATTTGTTGTAAGTTAATTTTGAATCCAAACGTTTTAATGAATTTATCAAATTGTTACAAGAGTTCGATTTGTGAAAGGAAGACAAAAGGTGAGAGATAAAAATGGGCGTCATGTTTAAATTCTGTTATTACGAATTCCGACTAGAAAGTAAACTTATTGCGTACAAAAAATGATGTATTACTTAATTTGCAAAGTCGCTCTTCGACATCAACGGAAAGATAAAACATTTGTTCGTCATCGTAACGCAACGCCTAAATGATATGATTCGAAAATGATTAAAAAAAATGGTTTTATGATTTGACATAGCTCCTAATTAATAGATAATGCAAAAATATGTGATGCAATATTACAAGTCCCTTGGGAAGTTTCTTTACAAATTCACATTCACGACGTAGACACATTTTCAATGCATTTTTTTCCATCCATTTACATTAATTTATCGAAAAACAAAAGCCAGTCAGATATTTAGGAACAGAAGGAAAAGTACATCGATTTCACTTGTATAAATAAAATACAATAAATTAATGGAGCAAATCGAAGAATACAAAAATATGTTGCCTTAGCTTAGTATATCACCGGAAGATTGATTGTAATAGTAAATAAATGAACAAAAAGTAACGGATCTCGCGTCAATTGTATATACGTAAATATAAAAATCAAACGCGCACTTTTCATATAAAAATTGCATTTCAGTTGGCTGTAAAAAATGGGCGTGGCCTATATTACAGTAATTACAACGGCAATGTAAAACAGCGATGGCACATCATTTCGTTTCAAACGATACAAATATATACATGCTTTGAAACTGATATTTACAAAGTGGGGAATGCGTGCGCTAAAAAAGTTCATCCCTTCGTTATGATTTGAGTATTTTTCACATCATCAACAATGGTAAATTGTTACCGTAATTTTTTTTGCTTTCTCTCCGAGACCGACAATATTTAATTTTATAATTTCAGCATAAAAATTTCTGGTGTAAAAAAGATTGTTTCAAAAATACTGTATGTTGAAAATCTAAAATTGAACATTATTCAAACACGAGTATTCACAATTGATTGCCAATAACTTTTGCATTGAATTGTTGCATTGACTGCACAAAGAAATAGTATACCAAATGAAAAAAAGAAATGTACATTCGATACATTACACTTTCTTCTAGCAATAGAATAATACTATACAAAAAAAATCAAATATCTCGTACGAGTCACGACTTTATACATATTCTAAGATAACTCGTCGTCAATTTATCATGAATCAATAATTAATTTTACATCTAGTAATAGAATGTTCAGTCTGCGTGATTAGGATTTAAACCAGATGGATATCGGCGTGCACCAAGCGTCAGAGAAAACTGTAAGCATTTTGGATCGCTCTACCGCCCGTTGCTGCATCTTGCTCCACGCTCGTGCTCGGTTGCTCCAACCTTTCCAGCGATTCTACACGTGTCCTGATCGATCCCCCGTAAGTCTGCACCTACAACCACACCAAGAACCACAAAAAATTAATCTCTCAACGTTATCATCTCACATCTTAACTGGGATTTGTTTCTCTACGTTACGTTGTTTTACATCGCACTTCTTTATAACTCATCTCTATTACATTACCCATCGTTTTACATTCAACAGTACTTATGGTTTTAGTGAGTTTATAAACACTCACTGAATTCTCTACTGTATCGAAACAACGTTTTGTCTATGGCCATTTGGGTGTTCTGAAACGTTGTAGGGCTGAAAGTGGCTCGTCACTTTGATCTTGTTATTTTACTCACTGTCTGTAGTTCAGACTTCAAACTATGGGAGTAGTCGGCCACTCGGGATCACTCAAGAGGAGTTAGACTTCCGCTGCTGACTCTTACTTCTCTTGGCTCCGGGGCGGCCGCGGGTCTCCTCTGCTCTTGCGACTGCTGCGCCGTGCCGGCCGCGCCTTGTTGCTGCTGCAAATTGCGCGAGCCCGGGTTCGCCACGACGAATTCCGTGAGCGTCACGTCGGCCGTGCCGCCGGACTCCAGCGGTATTGCATTCTTTCGAAAATGCTCCAGCATGTCGTTGATCGTCGGGAAATACAAATGCTGCACCCGACAGTGTCCTTGATCGTTCAGTGTCATTCTTAAATGCTGCAACAATTTTGGGCAAACGTTAATGACTTGTTTTCATTTTTATATTCTCATTCATTTACAATTTTAAGGTACAAGATTGATCGTTCAGGTGTTAATTGTACCTTAGCTCTTCCCTGAAAGTTAAAAGTGAGTACGAATTCTCCCTTCCTGGTCTCACTTTGTCGGACGAGGAATATTCCGTGACCTTCAGCTGCACTGTGTAAAACAAGCTGTGCCGCGTCGGAACGAGGTAACGTTCCATGAAACCAAGCGCACTCCCTTAGACTACTAGATAAATCGAATTCACCCTCGTTCGCAGGTACTGTAACATAGGAAAATTGCCATTATATTTTTTTGATTTTTTTTATCACGAGGGTGTTATTATGAAATGAAAACTCTGTATCTAACTCTTCATTTTTAAGATAGTTCTAGCAAGTTAAAAATCTTTAAAATTTGTTTTGCTCATTGTTTACATTTTCAGATATTAAATCATGTTTGTATTTCGCTATCTCAAAGAGAATAATCAGAAGGTCAGTTCAAAATTTCACGTAATGTTGACATTTTTAACTTATCGCTAGAACCACCTCAGGAATGTGATAAGACAAAAAGCCATCATATCTAGGCATCATATCTAAACGCTGTACAGATTTCTTTCACGAATTCAAAATACTGCGTACTCTGTTCGATGTCCTGTTGCGACGAGCAGAGATCCAGATTACTATTGCTCCTAGCTCTAAGTCTGGGTGGCAATTCCGGGGGATTGGTAGCATGTTCGTCCTGGTCGTAGGCCGACCTGGAGCTCTTGCTGGCCGAGTTGGCCCGCAACCTCTCGGCATTCTCCGAGGTCAATGAAAGCGCCGCGTGATGGAGCAGCGAGTCCGTCGTGGACTCGCTGTGACTCGGCCTGGAGGACAGCTGGCAGGTCCTCATGCAATACCTAATGGTCGCCAGCCAGGACTTCATATCGGCCGGATCGTGGGCCTCGATTACAAACTCATTGTCTTGGGTTTTAAGCACGAAGGTGTTCTCGTGATCGGGCATCTCTAGCGCCGTTGTCTCGCGCGCCTCCATGATGTCGGAGCAGAAGACACCGCTGCGCGGCTTCATGGCCTTCGGGGGCGAGTAGAACTCGAGCATGTACCCCCCGATGGCTTTGATTAAAGCGAGTCTCGACTTCTCCCATTTCTGAGTGCCGTCCATGTTCTCGCCCATGAGCGAGTTGATGATCCCCTCCTTGCGACATTCCACCACGATCTTCGACAGCTTTGCCTTGGAGTGTTTCTCGCGACGGCGCTCGCTGTGCGACAGCTCCACCTCGTCGCTCTGCTGCTTGTGGAAGAGGCCCTTGCCCTTCTTCAGACCCTTGAATGAGAGTCTCCTGAAGAACGGCTTGTGCGACGGTTTAGGCGAGATCGTGTCGCCCTCCTGCTCCGACACGTCGCTGAATTCCTCGTGCGAGGACGCTCGCACCGGATGGTTGTTCGTCACTGCGCTTGTGCCTTCCGCATTTCCACCGTCGCCCACATCGTACGATGAACTGGACCTGAAATCAAACGGTTAAATTTCATAAATAAAAATAAAATCTTTAAACTGGATTATTAACGATGGATATAACATGGTTATAACAAATATTTATGACATTTATTTTTAATATTAAATATAATATTGATAATTTATAATATTTATAACAAAATGTACCGTGTTTTAAACAACGTTTAAAAAGTGTTTCAAAATGCTTAGACACGAAATTTTGTTAAAAACAATGGATTGTCGATAAGTTGATTGCAGTCTTAAGCAGTTTTTGTTAAAGTATAAGAGAGAATGTAATTTAATTTTTTATTGCTACAACCAAATGATGATGGTTAACATCAAACGTGAACTTTATTATAAAAATATGACAATGCAAAGTACTACGATTAAGAAATCAATTTATGAATATTTCATTTTTATTAAAAACTCAAATTTTGTCCATAAATTTGAGTAGTAAAATATTTTAGAATTACATGACATTATGAACAAGTCACATTCTGGCTGTTCGTTTCAAGTTTTAAGTTAAAAATGATTGAATTTAAAAATTGAGATGATTAATTAACAAATCAATATAACAAGCGGATGCATTTTTTAATAGATTTGAAATTGAATATGTCGAATTGTAAAAGGCGAAATTCAGCCATATTGCATATAGTAACTAAAAATATAGTTGGTTAATTAAAATTTAAACAAATTCTGACATTGCTGATAAACAAGCATTTTACATGCAAAATTTTGCATAACATAAGTCGAAAAATTCTGTCACTTGATTGTTCAGACGATTATTTATCAATAGAATTTGAAAAATGAGGCATAAAAAATTTTTAAGATTTTCTGTACTAACTCCTATTTGAAAAATCATATTTTCATATTTAAATTAAGATTTTTTATGATAAAAACTTTCACAAATGAGAAGAACAAAGTTCAATCATAAAAAAATAATGTCAAATCACATGCAAATGAGGTGTCGCAAGTTATCCCAATGTCACAATTACCCCCACCGACTCTACCCAATATCAAATTTCCGATTTTAAATTTATTCTCACAATTCTATTTTAAAGTTACAAAAAAAAGTCGTCTGGTATTTCCTACGAGTAAGTTGTTCCGATTGAAAAATATGTCCACGTTCTTGGCAACTTTGTTTCAATCTTTTAATAAACTCAGGTGAGCCTTGTTTTTTTATCAGACTATAAATAATCGAATGATTTGTGGGTGCAACGTTTCCAAATTCAAAGTCAAAGTTAATTTGTTTACATTCAACTTGAATCTCCGTCTCTAAAATAATAAATCAAAAAAATGCAACCACGAACACGTATTCGAAAAATTGAAAAGAAAAAAACAAATGAAAAAAAAAACACAAACTTTTTGCCATTGTTTTTCAATAGTTGAACAAAAACTTAATTACGAATTGGATCAATCCAAGTCGTGAGGCTGCGAGAGGAAAAAAAGTGCGCAATACAGCGGCTTGGATCGCTTTTGATGAAGTTTTTGTCATGTGCCGAAGCGTAGACAATAAACAGGAAACACGTGATTGTACGTATCTCGCACACCGAATGACCAGAAGTGTTCGTACAATAAAGTCTAATTTTATTTGAAAGTCTTGTGTCTCGATCTTGGTGATTTGCACAAATCGCTCCGGTCTCCGTTTTATCCCAGATTGTACGCTTGTTTTTTTCAGTTTGCATTTGCGTCATCTGTTTTTGAAAGGACATCATGGTTTGAAGTAAACAATTATAAAACAATCACTATAGATAAAAAAAAAGATTGAAGTGTAACTACAAGCTTGAAAATGATTACGCTGGCAGGAGATAAAATCGTACCTCGGCAGGAAACAGTCAAAGGGTCAAATATTGAGTTATGAAACATTGCAAGTCAACTGTCAATACAATCAGCATCTTCAATTGGTAACGAAAAAAAAGCACGAATACTGAGAAAACAAGAAAACAAAATTAAAAACAAAAAGTAAACAAAAGTAAAATAAATTAAAGAATACAATTTTGTTTATTTACTTTTTTTTGTTTCTATTTACAAAAAGAAACTCAAAGGTCGAGTTTGTTTACCGACCTGAAAAGTTGAACGAATAAACAAATCAACTTTAACAAACTTGGAGTAAACACTGTCATCGAGTAATCTGTAAGATTATTGAGATGTTTTTTTTTTGTAAACAAACTTTGTACCGGACAAAAAAGAGATGTTTTTATTATAATTGGCGTTGTTTACCTGATGCTACGTCGCCAGTATTCGGTCTCGAAGTGGTCACAGAACGTCTCGACGAACTTGCGCAGGAAGTCGCGGTGGGACAAGGTGGACCGCGAGCTCTCCGGCAGATTGACGGCCACGTAGGTGCAGAAGGCCTTGGCGAAATCGGACGCGGAGGCGCGAGCGTGCCTGTCGCAGAACTCGATCCAGTTGTCGGGACTGTCGGGCGTCGTCGCCGACGCGCTCTGCACGCTCATGTCGTGGCTCGTGGTCCAGTCAATCGTAATCGCCGACGACAGGCGGCGGCGGTTGCGCCGGCCGCGGCCACGGCGGCCACCGAACGCGACTCACCAGCTGCCAAGTGTCGCACTCGAACCAATCGAAGTTCCCGACGACGCAGCAGCTTTGATTCTTGTTCGGCCTCAATCAGTATTGCTAATGCTAACCACATTCCCAGACGCAAATCGGAGCTTCCAAGCTCCCCGATGGTGGCGCACCCTCACACCTCTAGTTGTACTAAAACGTAACACGTTGCTCAAACGGTAAATTTGGATTCCAATATAACTTTTTCAATTAAACAAATAGTATGCAAATCACTTGAAAGATAAATCATAACGAAAACGATGTAACGAACGTTGTCAAGGTTAAGTTTGTTTACAAATTTTAATGGACTAAACAACGTTGTTGAGTTTTAACATTTGTTTATTTACATCTCTGGTTTGGACTCTTTGTTTACAAGTTTGTTCTTTAACATTGTTTGTTTTTATTGTTTATTTGATATATCCAAGGTCAAATTTGTTTACGAATGAAAACAATCGAAAAGTGAAAAGAGCTTTTTTTCAAATTTGTTTATTTTTATTTCATATTTGTTTTGACCTTTTTTGTTTTTAACATTTAATTTTGTATTGTTTTTATTTGTTATTCGTAAAAAAACACCGAGGATTAATTGTTGCGAGATTTATAAATGAAAAGAAGAAGATCAGTTGTGGCTAAAGATGAGGAATGATAAGGGAAGAGAGAGAAATTTTGAGAATTTTCTCGAGCCTTCACGCAGGTACTCGCGCATGCGCAGTGGTCATCCCCGAGAGCGAAGACTGTCAGTGTATACAGGGGAACTGCATAGTGAAGATTGTCACAGCGCAGTGGCTTGATTGTGAAAAAGTTAAAAGGCGTTTGTTTCGACTTCCTTGTTAAAAATAGCACAATTTAAAAACATTTAGCTGCAGAAGAAAGACGTCCTGGAGAAGTTTCTCATCACGAGGTATGTGTTTTTGATTAAAAAAAGTTCGCTGTGATGACTTTTCGGGGGATCGGTTTGAGAGCGATTGACACCGTTTACTGCGTGACCTTTTAAAGAGCTTTATCTTGGATTGTTTTGACTGCCACAACAAACAATAACATCTTAGGTTTTGCAACTCACTGTACACATTTTCTAACATTCGCATCAGGTTTTACAAAATAAACCTTTGCGAAGGCAAATTTTCACAGTCCAATGTTACCTTTGGTTCTGCTAAAACCCCCCAATATGTTGCTTGGTTTTGGCTTTTTCCAACAAATTTTTTCATTGCTTGTTAAATTTTATTTGTTCATTTACCATTTTTGCTTTATGAAATCGCTGATTTTTGTTGAGTTATTTAGTGCAAATTATCATAATAATCTGTCTAATAGTAAGTGTGCTTTTATAATTTCAGTATTTTTCCATTATATAGAATACTAAACTAAATTGATATCACAAATGTATTCATTTTTGTAACTGTACTTTTTCCAGGTTATTTTTCATTTCGTTGAAGGCATCTCAGATACATCCGTAAATGGTAAGAGTTGAAACTGTTTTCTTTTACGTTTTCTTGTTTTGTAATTGACGTTTTTTTTTAATTCCCACAATTGATAACGTAAAAAGAATTGATAGAAATTTGAAAGTAGATTAAAGCGATGTTTCAATGTTGTTTCTATTTTTCTTTTTTATTATTTACTGTTTATATTGTTCATTATTTATATTATTGGATGTCAATTTTAAATTAAATTTGCTCTCGTTTCAGAATGCTATGATGGGAGGAACTCATTACCACACTCCTCAGACAATTTTCGGCCACATGATGGGAGGTCAACAGCACCCCCAAGATGTCCCTCAATGGATGCAAATGCCACAGGTTCCACCAATTTCCATGCCATGGGCTGTGCCATCGTCCCAAAACATTGTCAGATTTGGGGAAGACAGGCCGCAGCCCAGCTTATCTTGCTTGCATCAGAAAAGAAAACTTGATCCAGTGGAAATGATTGACACGTATGTCAATTTCATATTTTGCTTTTATATTCATATTTGTTTTATATTTATTATTTAAAAAAATGTGTGTAACAAATTAAATTGGTTGAATGATGAAATAATGTCATAATAATTTTCCACAGACGACAACACAAACAATTCATAACGGAGGAAAAGATGGCAGCACATTTTCAGGACTTGCACATAAGTACAAAACCTCCTGCTGAACCTGTTCCGTCAACTTCAACTGCCGTCGTGCCCGTTGACGTCGGCACGAAACTCGAACTCCCAGAAGTCTGTAAGAGCAGTCCAAGACTTGTGATTTCCGATGAACTGAAACGACTGCGAAACGACCCCATCCTGCCATCTTCGCTGCTGTCCAAACTGTAAGTCCCCTTTGAATGCAATAAAAAAAAAATAAATAAATAAAAATAAAAAAATATATTGAAGAATGTTTTACGAATTTTATGTTCGGTGTTGAATTGTGTTTGAATACTAAGGCTGAAATAGATTTTCTCTTTCAGGGAAAGGCCCACCATGGCTCTAGTTTTGTGGGAGCCTCCGAACAAACATCTGCGAATTCTTTCGGGATCTCGTGAAACTCCCAGTGCGATGTCGACTGCAGAGGACGACAACAACAACAACTCGACTGTCAGCGATCACAATGTGGCCGGTGATGAAATTGTCGCTGAGATGGCCACCGACATGGACGACGTTGTCCTCGAACCGATGGACTTATAAAGTCAAAATGGAATCTCAAAATGAGATCCTAAGGATTTTCTGATGCGATAATATATGAGAATTATTTTTAAGTTCGTTTCATACGATTAGTTAATCAAAGTTAAGCGATTGCATTTAAGACGAATTATTTGTGACCGCGCAGCTGTGATTTTTTAATGTCTGCGACTGGTCGTATATCTTGAAAGAGATTTAAGATTCTTACCGAGGTATAACCGGGCGATTTCAGAATTATCTACCAATTTTTTGGCCTATAACTTTGGAACAAGTTCCTAATCATTTCTCTTTCTCATGATATTTTGATACTGTTCTAATACAGACGCTCTGATGTTTTATGAAATTCATTTGATTATCTCAAATTTATAATATCTACGCAGGATTGATTGTTGCATATAAAATTGAATATTTTCAGTACTCAAACTTGAACGAGAGTAAATGGGAGTAAGAATAATAAAATTACCCTTACTAGTATAGCCAATTCTGAAATCGCTTACATTAGTTTTGGTCATGTTGTAATGACCAGTAAGTTTGTTTATACATTAATTAACTGCCGTGAAATATTTTTGGGAGTACGAATGAACGTGTGATCAAGCTTTTTTCAATGAACAACGTAGTGTACGATGTGAACAATTTATTGTACGATACAACTTTGTGATTCAATATACCGCACCTGTATACGTTTTTAAACAATAAAATCATTCTGTCCATAATTAACTAGTTCATTTCTTCAAGCATACACGCTGTCTCATTTTTTTGTTATTTTTTTTAGTTTTTTATTCTAAGTATTAATACAACATAAACCTAATCAGTGACAACCTTATACACTTTGGTACAATTGCAAGAAATGAATTCTAAATTTGTTTCATGTTTTGTTTTCTTTACAATCTATCGTCAGCAGTGGTTGCAACTTCGCCTACTGTTGAAATCCTTGCTTTGAATTCATCCGCGTCCTCGAGGGGCTCGCCGTCTATTGCGTTGGCTACTTTTGGACTGTCCAAGATGGTTGTATGGTTACCTTCGATGTAATAAATGTCCACCCTGTCTCTCGTGATCTGAAAAAAAACCAATCCATCTTAAGCACTCTAGTTCCCAAAATCCGAATACTGTATTTTGTTTGAAATGAAAAAAAACCTGTTTCAATCCGTAATCGTCGTCGATTTGTTTGATACTGATCTGAGTTGGCTTGATGAGCAAGATCGACGACCTGAGAGGTGGCAGCGACTTGTAATCGTAGGTCTCGATCGACCGTATTCTCTTATAGATGGACGTGACCAGATCTCTCTGTTCGTCTTTGCTCAGTCCGGTCGTTCCCTCTGGCAATGTAGCGAGGAACACTTCCAACTTTTCTTCGAAAGTTTTGCATTTCTCCAAACCAGCAAGTAACTGAAAAAGGTGCAGTGTCAACAATTAAGCTGCGACTAAGATTTTGGGATGCTATCTGAGTGTTGAGATTTGTCTTCAAGTACCGATTGACTGGCTAAGGGCACAAGCACGTCCATAATTCCCACCAGCATGTAATCCTGCAACTCTTCAACGTTGTTCACCGGCAGATGCTGGTCCTTGATGGCGAACATCATCTGTGGCGCACCGTCGACTAAGACTAGTCGGCCCAGACATCCGTTGGCTTCGAGTCTTCTCGTGAGCTCGATGGCGATCATGGAACCGTACGAGTACCCCATGATCACGAAATCTCTTCTTCCATTCAGCTTCTTCATCACCTCCTAGAAGGGACGAAACAGAAACCAACTTTTAAACTTTATTCAACAAAAATAAACATTTCTAATCAATTTAACGTACAGGCAGAAGGCTATCTGCCATGCCACCGATCGTTGGATTCTCCACATTTTTCAAGTTGACCTGCAAGCAAGTGGCCGGGGATTTGAGAAGAGGTGCCAGATTTGCAAAAACTGAAGCCAGGCCCTCGATACCAGCAATGAGGAACACTTCCTCTTTGCCCTCCTCGCATTTAGTCTGCAGTTTGACGCAAACGTCCGGACTGGCTCCTTTCCATCCTACAGTTCGCACTAACAATTTCATGCCAGTGAGAACCTCGCTGGGGGGTTGTTCTGCCTTCTTTGCGTTCTCAACTTCCTTCGCCGCCATGTCTTGCAGTTTTGCAAAGTTCAAGTTACGGATGTCCTGAGCCGTGAGGAAGATCTCGAATTCACGCTCTAGCGTCTGTTTGATCTCGACAGCCATCATCGAGTCCATTCCCAACTCTGCCAACGAAGTATGTTTGCTCACAGTCTTCAAATCCTTCAGACCTAAGTTGAGAGAAATAGTGTTAATTAAAAAAAGAAGGAAAAGAGATTATAAATTACAGGGAAAGAAATGAAGTAGTTATTTTTAGTGAATTTTTTAACGAACGTGAGAGCGTGCTATGAATCCTGAAGAATTACTAGTCCAGTATGTAAAATCTTATTGTAAACACAATTTTACAAATAGTAAAATGCCGTCTAAGGCTGTCGTATTTTCATGACTCAATGCAATGGAATTTTCACTTTTTGCAATTGGTGGAAGATTCTGGACTTATTCAAATTTAGAGAGATAGAAATCAATGCCGTCACTCGATTTGTCAGTAGAATAGTAAAAATCACTGCTTCATTTCTTTCCGTGTAAAACAAATTCTTAGAATTGGAGATTGAGGTTACCCATGATGTTAAGAACAGTATCGACCATATCGGATGCACCAGCACCACCAGCTCGTTTCTCAGCGACGACCATGCTAGAAATAATTGTACAATCTGAACGTATGAACTTGTCAAGTTCCTGCAAGCAGGACGATATTCTTTGCTGGAGGGTACCAGCGATGACCAGCTCTTTATGGTCCTCCTGCATCTCAGCCACCAAACCGACATCCCCAATGGTTCCCCACTGAACAGCCAAGGCGGGCAAACCATCGGCCTTTCTCTCCTCGCAGATTCGTTCCATCACTGAGTTGGACATCCCGTAGTTGGTCTGACCAGCGTTTCCACGACCGCACGATACAGATGAGAAAACGACGAAGAATCTAAGCTGCGGGCACAGTTTCCTTGATAATTTGTCGAGCATCTTCGTAGCCCAGGCCTTGCCTCTGAAGGACTCTTCAAAGGTCTCCTCGGTCTGGTTCTCCCAGATGCTGTCCTTAAGGACTACAGCAAGATTGAAAATACCGTCAATCGGGCCCATATCGGATGCAGCTTTGAGGATGTCTTTGCAGTCCTCTTCCTTGGAAGGATCTTTGCCTGCGACTATGACGACCTGAGTACCGTAACTCTGCCAGATCTTCACACGCATCTTCTGGTAGCCGTTTCTGAATCCTGTTCTGGAAGTAAGAACCAGTTTTCTGCATCCTCTGATAACCATCCAGTCTGCAAGCTCCAAACCGAACCCTCCAAGACCTCCTAGGATGATGTAACTGCATTCCTGCAGACAGTGGAACACTGGCAAAGCCATGATGGGGGTGTCTAGGGGCTCGTTCTTTTCACGTACTTGGACGATTACCTGGAATAATTTATTTATATATCAGAAATATCCTACTTTTAGCAACATGTAGAATTTCATTAGTTCTTACTTTTCCAACGTGCTTTCCAGCTGCCATGTAACGGAAAGCATTCTCCAAGTCATCCTTCGAGAAGATGGTCCTGGTGAGAGGCCTGATGGCGCGATGATTCAGACCCTTGGTTACAAGAGCCTTGAATTTTTCCTTCACATCTGTGGGTGCGTCGAACAGACTGTCTACCATGATACCATGGAAACTGATCTCTTTGAGGAAGGCCTGCAATCCAAGGGGATTGTTGGCTGCGAGATCAAACTTGCCGATCTCCAAGAACCGTCCACCGTGAGCCAAGCACCTCACGGAAGCTTGGAGCTTCTCTTCGGCGAGAGAATTTAAAACCATGTCCACGCCCCTGCCATTCGTCATCCTCATGATCATCTGTTCGAAACTGGTGTCTCGAGAGTTGCCGATGTGGTCATCCCGGATCTGGGGGAATCGCTCCTTGATGAACTTGCGCTTCTCTGGTGTACCGACTGTTGTGAACACTTCGCAGCCTTCAAACAAAGCCAGGGTGATGGCCGCCTGGCCAATACCTCCAGTTCCGGCGTGTATCAAAATGGAGTCGCCCTTCTTGATCTTGCCTTTCACGTAGAGGGCAGCATAGCAGGTCCCGTAAACGCATGGAACTGTTGCTGCATCTTCCAAACTCCAACTATTCCACACGTTATATATTTATTTATTATATATTTTTTTTATCTTTTAGTATTAGCATATATTATTTTTGTCTATGTTATAGTTATGTCTTATGTCTAATATATCTACTTTAACCCACTACTATTGGCGCCACAAGCGCCTCCTACATAACCTTAATGTGTGAAAACCAATAGATAGTGCATACTACTATAGCCACTTCACTCTAATCGGAAGACAGCTATTATGTCGCCCAATCCCATTAGTCAACACACATTTAGAGAACTATCAAATAAATAGGGATCGTTGTCGTTTCAACAGCAGTAGGTTAACAAAACTTACTCTTCAGGGACATCCCAACAAAGACTTCTGTCAGCGACTAGAAGATTAGTCATGCACCTACAGTCCATCATGCCCATGACTCTGCGACCGGAGGAATCGATACCGCAGTACTCAAAACCGATGACGCAGTCCTGCGCCAACCTATGTTTGGCACCCACTTCGGTGGCAAGTTTACCGGTACTCAACATGATGTCACGGAAGTTGATGGACGAGTAAACCACGTACACCAGGTCCGGGCTCTTGATTGTTGGCGACAGGGGACCTTCCAACCATTTGAGTGTCGATAGATCACCCTTCACCAACTGGTTCACGTAGGCATGAGGTACCTTGCGTTGTTGAAGAGGTTTCATGAGAAGATGTCTAGGAAGCACAAAAAAGAAAACAAATAATATTGACAACAGCTACTTATCAGCTGTAAATATAATTTTCTTTTAGCACTCAATGTCAGAAAATTAGCAGTGGTTATATGATAAGTGGTTACATAACCTAAATACAGGACCAGAGCGAGCAAAATTTTGGGACAATCAAACGGTCAAATGGCTGGATTATAAAAATTGTCACCTGTAAGAACCCCAGACGCCTCCCGGTCTGAGAACGTTGGTTGCCAGATCGAGTTGCAGCTGATCGGCGTATAGAGGGTTTTGCAAACTGAACTCCGGTGCCTTGGGGTCCTGAATGAGGACACCTCGAACAAGCTCGCCACCCGGTTCCTTCCTGATACAGTTAACCATTCCGAGCACACCGGACTCAAAGTCACCCTGGCCCACGATCAAAATCTTGGATGAGATCGCAGAATCCTTCTCCGTCTCAGCTTTGAGGTTCTTCTTGAGGTCGTTGAGCCAGTCGAATTTGTGGTTATTTGCCATGATCACGATTGACTTCTTGGTCTTGACGGGTTTGCGCATCATCACTACGATCTCCTTACCCATCTTCTTCTCTAAGACTATCTTGAGGCCACTATTCTCTGCGCTCTTGTACATAGCGCTGCCAGACTGGGTGGACTCCCGACTCACCAGGAAACCGGCATCCTCGACTGCACTCGAAAGCTGCTTCAGGATGTGCTGCTTCTGCTTCGTGAGCAAATTCTGTCCGTAGGCGATCATGGCATTAGTATCCAGGTTGAGTTTTTTCGGTTCCAAGATGTTGACGTTCGGAGGTAGTTCAGGACCGTTGTAGTTTTCGGAGATGATGTTCACATCCGCCTGCATAAGAGGGAGATCGCCAAGCGCAGTCAGAATCAATGGAGATAAGAGATTGTCCGTCTCGTCGCCCTCGTTGACACACTCGAGCGTTTTGATTTTGATGCTCAAGTGGTTCTCTTGTGCGATATGCAAGGTTGCTCTCACAGCCTCCACTGGTTCGATCTCCTGCAAGTCTCGATGGCCCATGAACTTGTACTCCTCCAGTACTGGCTCACCAGCGGGCTTCCTCCTGGTGATCGCGCTGGCTTTCAGTCCCCGAATCTCGACACCGCCTGAGCAGATGACTTGGGCCTCCTTGATGACTCGAACCGGGAACTCTTTCTTGTCGTCAGGCATGGCGCGGAACTGGTTCATGTGAGCCTTGGTGTCAATAACCAGTTTTTGAATACCCGTGGGCACGAACAATCCACGGGTGTCCTTCGTGAGGATCATCATCTGCAGCATGTTGTCCATGAAGGCCACCCAATTGTTGTGCCAACTGAGGTGACCCTTCAACCCGTCCAAGGTACACGACTTGATCCCGCGGAACATGCCGGTGTAATGGTAGCCTCGGAGTCGCAGCTCCTTGTACACGTCGCGTGTCGTCATCTCCTCGTCGGCATTGTTCTCCGGGAGGTCGTCAGTGTTGATCCTCTCGGCAGTGGGATTCTTCGTGGTTCGGATGAGACCCGTGACGACAGGAGAGCCACCCTCCACGACCTCGAACCTACCCGTGCCCTTCTGTACCATGAGGGTGAGCTCCACCTCGCCCTCTTTGGGAATATTTGTCGCGCGCAAAAACTTCACGTCCTCGAAGACCACTGAGATCTCGGTGTACAGCTCTCCCTTCATCATTCCAACGGTCTCCCAGATGAGTGCCAGGTACCCTGTGGCAGGCAGGAGTATGCGCCCGTCAATCACGTGGCCCGCCATGAACTCGTAGATCTCGTCACTGAGACACACCTGGATCACTCGCTCCCCGGAGTTGATCTTGTCCTGCATCCTGTATGATGTGACGTACCAATCGTCCGAGTGTTCCCACTTGATCAGAGGTGAGATCATTCGCGTTCCTCGGCTTACCGGGTACTCAACCTTGGGATACAAGTTGGCTACCTGCGGGTGCATACCGGCGACGTACATCTGTCCCACAGCCTTCAGCAGACACTCCACCTGGTTCTTCTGTCGGCGATTCGTCAGGGGCACGTTTGTCACGCGGGAACTTAACGACCGTCTGAGGATGGCCTGGAGGATGCTGTGTGGCGCGATCTCGATGGCGATGGCGTCGCTCGGGATCGACTTGGTGGCTTGGTCGAAGAGTACAGGGTTGAGCAGGTTGCGCGTGTGGTACATGGCGGAGTTCATGCGAGCCTCGGTGGTGTTCCAGTTGGACTTCGGAACAGAGGAACTGATCCATTTTGAACTGCGCTCCTTCGGGTTGGGGATCAGTGGTGTGATGTATTTGAGCAGGAGCTTGCCGACCTCGGTGATGTACCGGCTGTGGTAAGCGATCTGGCCGCAGTTGACTTCCCTCGCGAAGATGTTGCTAGCCTCGAGCTTTTTGATGAAGGCCTTGATGCTGGCGTTGGGACCGCTGATGGTACAGTTGTCGGCGGAATTGTAACAGGAGATGTCGATGTCGGCGGGGAGCAGCTTCTTCAACTCGTCGGGACCCAGGCCGACGGCTGCCATTGCGCCGTGGATCACGCTGGCCTCGAGCGATGACTTGCCTCGGTAGTAGGCGAGCATCACCATCTGCTCGGCTGTCAGCAAACCGTCTGCGTAACCGCACCCCAGCTCTCCCAACGAGTGACCGACTATCATGTCCGGACTGACGCCGATTGAGGTCAAGATGTCCGTCAGACCGATCTGGCAGGTCGCGATACCGGCGAAACAGTTCACGATGTTGTCGAAAACTTTTGGGTCCTGGCTCGTCAGGATGTTGTAGATGTCCAGGCCCTGGGGTTTCAAGACTTTGTCGCACTTTTCGACGGCTCGCGCGAAAACTGGGATGTTCAGTAGATCGGCGCCTGGAATTTCAACATAAATCAATTAATGAATAATTTCTTTTGACTATACTAATGGATGGAGCTCATTATAAAGTTTATATTCCACATATAAGAAATAATTTTTATAAACAAGTGTAATAGTTATTGCAATAAGAAGAAAAACATTTTTTTGCAATATTTTCTTAATGTGAACATGTAGAATCCGAATCCACAACAAAGTTACCACAAAGTCGACTCCTTTAATGTTTGGCGAGAAATGGGTTAAACTTGGTTTCATATAAAATGGTACACTTTATC
Source organism: Trissolcus japonicus (assembly GCA_030522925.1). Classification (NCBI taxonomy): domain Eukaryota; kingdom Metazoa; phylum Arthropoda; class Insecta; order Hymenoptera; family Scelionidae; genus Trissolcus; species Trissolcus japonicus. The sequence continues at coordinate 124,542 of JAPYZS010000274.1, read as the reverse complement.
AATCAACTCAAACATGATCTTCAAATTCAAGATTCTAAACTTACCCATTCCATTCCACTGAGAACCCATACCAGGGTAGATAAAGACCACCGGTCGTTGTCCACCTGGGTACTCCTGGACTTCGCTTATGATCGGCTCGGATCTATTTTTACCCCCGACGATTGTGTACCCTCTATAAATGTGGCCGGAGATATTTTCCGCAAAGACGTCATGGATGAGACGGAAGTACTCTGCATCGACGGGTCTGCTTTCCATCTACCAAACAAGAACAGGTAAATTGAGAAGAACAGGTCAATATCATAAAAGTCGACAGTCATCGGAAGGGACTACTTACGTCACTCAGTATTGATCTGACACCATCAATTACTCTTGAAGATGCAATTCCCAGACGCGGGAGGTCATCTTTTGGAGCTCCTCCGTTGACCTTGTTCTTGTCGTAAGTTTTGATCAGGACGTGGGCATTCGCGCCTCCGAAACCGAACGAGTTGATGCCTACCAACCCACCGTCCCAGGGTTCTACCTCAGTCACCACTTTCAATCTACCCTCCTCCAGGGCCTTGACTCCCTCACGTGGTCTGTGGTAGTGCAAGTTGGGAGTTAAGAACCCTGTTTCATTGGCAATGACCATCTAAAAGAATACGATTCATTTAGAATCATTCATTTTCTAACAGCAATTATTTTATTAACAAAAAATTAACAAAAAAAAGTATCAACAATTTTTAGATCCATTTAGATTAGACCTTTGCAATAGAACACAACCCGCTCGCAGGTTCGGAATGTCCCAAATTGGACTTGATGGATCCCATTCGGAGTGGAGTAGACCTTCCTGTGCAAAGGATTTTATCAATGGCGTTCACCTCCTCCGGATCGCCGACCTTGGTTCCGGTACCGTGAGCCTCGATGAAGGATAAGCTATTGGACGGAATGTCGCATTCATAATAAAATTCTTGCAACAATCTGCTCTGCATGATACTCGAGGGGAAGGTGATTCCCTGCTCCTTGAAACCGTCGCAGTTGGTCTTGGCGTGCACGATCTTCGCGTATATCCTGCGAGCATCTTTCGCCTTCTGCAAGAATACCACCGATACGGCCTCACTGCGAGCGTATCCGTTGGCGTCCGCGTCGAAGGATTTGCAAGAACCGTCCATGGAGAGGACACCTGGTTCAAGAATTTGACGTTGAGCAATATTTCTAAATCCCATCCCTAATTTAGCATGGAGAAAATAGGATGTTTCGGCAACCATTAATGTTAAACTGAATCTTTGTTATTAATTTAATTTAAAAAATGTTTTTATCACCCCAGTTGGTTGAATATAGTTATGAATTATTGGAAATAGTTTAACCCATTCCCGTGAATTGGAAATTTTCAATGTAGAAATGACATTTCTCTATGTGTGTGTGTCGACCAATCACAGCGTGCGAAATATGCTGTCTCCATCAATTAGAGTGAGAAAATGGTCACGCGACTTGACAGTACCGGCAGAGTGCGCATGCTCCAAGCAAAAATGCATACGATTCCTAACCTCACAAACGTCGGTGTGAGTGTGTCATTCACGGGAATGGGTTAATATTAGATAATTTATCAAAACGGTCTACATGTCGAAACAACCTGGTCTTTCTTCCTATCGTTGATTCGTTTTTTAGTTTACCGAGACGAGAAAATTGCAGGGACACGTAGGGGTGGAGCGCGAGATTGGAACCACCGACGATGGCGGAGTCGCAAAGACCATCTTTGATTGCTCTGTAGGCGTGCTCGATGGCGAAGAGACTGGAACTGCAGGCGGAGTCCACTGTGTAACTAGGCCCGCTGACACCCAACCAGTAGGAAATCCTGTTGGCGAGCATAGCGCGACTGCAACCTGTGATACCGTATCCATTGACCTGGAATCATGTTTGTTCGAAGATTAATAATTTTGAGGGTACCAAAAAAACTGTGTACCCTTAGAACTACATCCAATTTTGCTCCGGATCAACGACTCTCATAACTATCACTTTGACCACCTGAAAAAGTTGAAATCAACAGACGAATAAAAGAATATCAATCCTAAGCGTCTGTTTCACCATCGGCGAATTTACCGACAAAACGAATCTTTGTTTTTTGTCTTTATTGTAATATGATGTTTCTACGATGTTAAAATTTAACTGAACTTTAAGATTTGCGAATCTTAAAGATTACGAATTCTCAAGAAAACGATTGAAATACGATTTTCATTTTTAGAGGCATGACGTCGGATGATATTCAGCTAATTAATAAATCATGTCATGTTAATGAAAAGCGTTAATTTATTCGGAAATCTCAAAAAGAGGTTTTTGAAGAGGACAAATGTATTCTCCTTAGTCATAAGTAAACTGTATTACAATATACTCTTACGGAAAAATACTATAGAAGCCTAAAGTGATTAGAGAAATATCTGTGGTTTTGCCCAATTAACAAAACTATAAAAATACTGTAGTTATATGTAGTAACTATAAACATTTATCGTACATTTCCGTAAGGGTAGTAATACAGTGACGTAACTGTAATGACATTTTCCAGTCAAGTATAAACGATCATTCGGAGGATTTCGAAGGATCATTGGGCGATCACGCGATTATATTGTAAACTGCCGTTGAATTGAGTATTCAATTCATCAGCGTGTCGTCAATCGAGCAGCTTGCTTGAGCGCTTTAAATTTGTATTTGCTTAGTTGCACTCGTGACCTGCCCGAGTATGAATTTGTTAGCAGTTAGACAATCATGTCGAATTCATTTTGCGTTCCACTATTGGTTCACAGATTTCACGCAACTATTGATCCCGGACTCATGAATATTCGAATCGTAACACCTCGAACAATACAAATTGTATTCGCGGAGACAGCATTCCGACAAGCTTTTACGTGACTCAAAAGTATGATTCCGTTTTTCCTTTCAGATTGAATTCTATACAACTGTTCAATTTCAGAGGTACCTGAATTTTTTCATAGAACCAAGTCTTTTCAGATTCCGAGAAGCAGGCTCCGATGAAGACGCCTGTTTTGGTTCCTCTGAGGGCACGAGGGTTGTACCCTGCGTCGACGATTGCTTCGAAGGCGTGCTCCAATAACATCCGACACATCGGATCCATGGTGTGGGCCTGTTTGAAGTGCACCCCAAAGAACAAGGCGTCGAACTTGCTCACATTGTTGATCTTGCCCGTTCGCTGTGGGATTTCGGGATGATCTGCAAAAGATGGGTTCATGTTGACCAAAAATTATTTTAACCCCAAAGGGGTTCCTCATTCATAAAGTCTTCTGACCATATTGTCTTTTTAGGATTTTTCACGCCTTTCGTTTTAAGTATTTTTCGATAAATTTAAAAATTTTAAGAGGTGTAATCATTCCAGAATATGCTTACAAGATAAAATGCAAATTAAACTTTATACTAAAAGTATATGAAGTCTTTAACTCTTTACGTTTAACTGTTGTACAATCATTTGATTTTAACCCGCAATTGAATTTTCGTTTTAGATATTCTGAAAACTATTATGGTTTTCGAAATTCTTTTTGAATGTTTTTGCATCATTACGAAATCGTTTCTGTTTTCATGTTAAAAAAACCACTAAAAGTATAAAAAAAAGTTAACTGAATATGGGCCAATATTTTTGTTTAATCCAAACTAAATAGAAAATATAAAATTGCTATTTTCAAAAAATTCTTATTTTTTACCGTGTTAAGAAAATCGAGTTTACCATTAAATGTAAATAAAAAATTATTTTTTGACCATTATATTGATTATGAAATGCTGAAAGGAAACTTCAGGGGAAAAAACAGAATTGTACCGACGTCGCTATCATGGTGCCCGCCTTAGGGGGTTAAAATTTCGAATTTAATCATTATATCATAGTTAATTTGAATCATATAAAAAATGCACTTTGAAGACTTCAATATTTTTTAAAGTATTTTGTACAGTTGCCAATGAGCAACCCCTTAGTTAAAATTTCATTTTATTTTTTCAGCAATTGAAAATATTGGAAAATAAATTAACACCTAATTTCCAACGACGATCGTCCCCGCTGATGAGATCCTTCTTTGCGAACAAATTTTCCTTCAACTCGTCCATATTGTCGGAATCCGGAAAGCGACCGGCGATGCCGGTGATACAGATCTCATCCTCCGGATCGACTTTGCGCATCTTGTGCACGGTGTACTTCACTGGATCTGCCATCCCGACCGAACTGCCACCAGGGCTTTTTTCGAAGTTTAAAAAAAAAATTACACTTATTCACCACACAACCGTTTTTTTTTATTTAATTTAGATTTTTTGTATTATTTTTGTGGACTCAGAGACTGATGAATTTTATTTGTTTTAATTGTATTTGTTTTTATTGAAAACAAAATTTTTCTACTGGGTTGGACAACGGGTAAACTAGCAAATTCGTCGACGATCGCTCGTCGAACTGATTCTTGCCTATGAACAAAGACACTTTTATAACAACCGCCACCCCCACTTGAGGTGCATTTTTTTTCAAACTCCCTATCAAGCCCCTAAATTTATTTAAATCAACATTAAATTTCAAATTGATTTCGGTCCTGCTGGACTACTCGAACCTTGAACTTCGGTTTATTTTAGTCCTTCGGTGTGTGATCGCTGATTGTTTTTAATTTAAACAATTTATTATTAAAAAAAAGAAAGGAAAAAGGAGATAAAAATAAAAGAAATTTCGATCGCAAACCATTTTAAAATAAAAGGGGTTTCAAATTGAACTATAAATGTCTGAAATGATCTGTCTCTGAGTCTATGAAATTGAAAAAAAAAATAAATAAATAAAAAAGAAACCGGTTTGATCATAAGAAAAAAAAAAACAATCGATGGTCTAATTATTATTCAAAAATTTCAATAATTCTATAAATGTAAATCGAACGGTCATATCAGCGTCAACATATCCACTCGTATTCAAATTTGGACCACATTTCAATAATAGAAAAAGCTTTATCGCAACTCGACCATGTACTTTTTACCATTTTACAAATGTCCAATTTTCACATTTTCCTTCTTCGGCCAATTACATTACAATGTTCCATTCCTTCCTATCTTATGAACTGCAATTAGAACCAAATTTATTCGTGCTCTATGATAAAACAATAGAAAATATATGAGAAAAAAAATGTGGAAGTTACACCTAATGAATTGCAAAACCGAGTTGACTAATTTCTCTAAAATTCATATGGTGTTATCGGTTTTCTGCTTATTCAAACGCAAGATTAAATATATTATCCATTATATTATAAAGTCTAAATTCGACGGAAGATAATTTTTCGATTGTTCCATAATTGACTTCTCCATAATTAATTAATTGTTTTTATTTTTTATCAACAAAAAAGTACACGCAAGTAGTTGCATTTTTCAGCGGTGCATCTCTTGAATGCAATTACACCATGGGTGCATTAATTCTATTCACTCCTCGCTGAAGTATAATAAATCCGTCGGCACTTTTTTAACATATCGTATATCTAAATGAGAATAAATAAAGAGAATAAATAAATGCAATAAAAAGGAGAGACAAAATAAGAAAATTATTATCTCTTTACAGTTCAGGTTTTATTTTTTAGACATTTAAAAAATGAAAAAAAAAAGTTTTATTTTTAATTTCTAGTCGAGTTGCAGTTTTGGTAACTGGAGTTAAAATTTCGGGACCAGGCTGGGAGAAAAGTTGGAGTGGTGGATCTATAATAAAAATGTCCAGCAGTGGTGTCGATGAATATGCGCTGATGGGTCTTTACGATCAGTGTCAAGGGTTGCCGGATGTCGCATCACTCTACATAGAATAACCATTCGTAAATACAATTCAACTACAAAACATTGTGCCGATAGTTCTGGGATTTTAGAAATAAAGTCGTTTTTATATTTTTATTTTTGAACACCAGCCGTGAGAAAAATCTTCAATATATATATTTTATAAACGACATAAAATTAAGGATGAAAAAAAAAGTGTGATTGGTATGAAAAGTACCTGACATTTTTTTGTACTATTTTTATTCATCTATTTATTTTCAGTTGATAAATTCGAGAAAGTACATTCAATCGTATGAAATATAATTCATATAAATATACAAAAATTAATATGTTGACAATACAAATATAATAAATTAAAATACAAATTTGTAATTTGTTCGAAAAACGATGAGACTAAGAAAATCAACATCCGTCAAGTGGAAATCTCTGGTACGGGATGTACATAACAATGAATGTCAACGGCGACTTTTCGCAAGAACAAGTAACATTTTGTATCTAAAAAATATATCTTTTCTACTCGATCTTTATCGTCGTTGAGTTTGGACGGAAAACTTATACTTCATTGCCGACATCAGTCTCCGGTCAATAAACAACCAACTTAATTTCAACTCGCAACTTTAAAATGATCGACGAGTTTATAAACATAATTACAATTAAAAATACAACTGTCGTACAAAAAAAGTGTCGATACAAAATTGCGACGTTCGTGTATATAAAATGGTAAAAAGGCGTTAATAACTATCAAAGTTTGTTCACTTTGGCGCAATAAAAAAGTCTAAGTGCGACAAGCTTTTGAGATTCAAAGCTCTTTTCATCCGAGATCTCCAATTCATTAGTAAAAAAAGCTCGTAAATGTGATTTTGTTTCAACATTTTGTAAGTGCACTTGTGGAACTGGAGTCCTCGTCGGTTAATTAAATACAACAGCTTAAAAATAATCTCTAAAAGTAACGCGTCTTTTAGAGTAAGATCCGTTTCAAATATAGCATGACTATCTTGCTATGAGTGCGCTCATTTGTACCACTGTTTATTGATCTCACAATTGAAGCGGACTAACAACTTTTTAAACTTTTCTTTCAAACTTGTTCCAACATTAAGGCAACAGCAGTTCGATGTTGGGAGATTGCATCTCCTCGAAAATTTTGTACATCGTCAGTACACAAAGCCAGCAATAGATCTACGAAAATTGAAATTTATTAGTTAGTTGGTAAATTTGAATAATAGTTGTTATTTTTTTATTTCAGTTACTCACATTGTAGGACATCCAGAGCCAGATACATAAGGTCGCTGTTACAACTTGTAACTGTAAGAAAATGATATTTGTATAGTAAGTACATTAAATTAGGAATTTGTAAGTTAATCAAGTGATAATAATAATTTTATAAGTGAATAAAAATTAAACAAAAAAAAACAAAACAAGCAAAATTAAACTTTAAAATTAAAACGTACATAAATGTAGTAGCCTCCAAGTAACCATAGTCCAAAAGATAGTTGAAACAGACAAGCAATGAACCAGGTAATGATCCAAGGAAGAAGCCAACCTCGTACTCCTTCATTTATACCATAGACCATCAGTCCAGACGAAATGATCAACAGCAAAAAGTAGAATATGAAGCACGATCCCATAACTTGCATGGCTACAAAATATAAATTGTTAATTAACTTCTCTTTTTATGTAACATCTTTTAGTTGCCAAGTTTCAATTAGTTTTTCTAGTTTGTTGACTTACAAAATCTGACATCCATTTCAAACATAGGATTATACAATTGTGTAGAATCTCCTCCATTTAACTGGTAACACACTAGTGTAATAAGTACGATACTTATAGCCTGAAAAAAATTAATTATACATTAATTATTTTTTTCATTTAATATTTGACAAATTGTAAATAAACCAGAGTAGGTTAGATTGTTAAGTTTCAAAACAAAAAATTGTAAAATAAGAATTTGTCTTTCGGTTGAAAAAATTATTAAACAAAAAAACGGCACTTTTGTAAAACTTACCACCGAGTAAAACGCGATAGCTTTGCAACCAGTTTTGATGTTGTTTGTCCATATGCATGGTAACCAAAAAGACTCCAAATACGTCATCTTTCACTATTCCTTCAAGTCCAACGTGAAGCTAATATAAGTTGTTAAAATTGTTTGAAGCCTAATTGTGTATTGTTGTTGTTTATGTAAGAAAAACTACTATGGAATGCTAAACTTGGGCGGCGTCACTATGATCGGATGAATGGGCGTCGTCATTAGGGATGACATGCTTGGTGAAAGCCACTATGGAGTCACTTGTAAAGCAACAGTTTGCCCACCTGTTTTTGGCGCGCATAAAATTTATCATCAAAAAAAAATAAATAAATAATCAAACAATTCTAGTACAACAAAATAAAATTTGATTTTAATATTATTAAGAACAATAAATTATAAATTAATCCTACAAAAAACTTGCCAGCCAATTGTTATTCCAAAATGTATGAAAACCAACAAATAAATACAAAAAAATTATTCTGAACAAGTTTGTTTGTTTTGATTTTTGTCTTTTCTGAGTTTTTTAATTTTTTTTGAGAATTTTAAATTACAGTTTTGTTCTTTACCGACAGTCCGTTTCACGTCCATTCGTTCCACCTAGACATTTCACTGTTCCAATCGTTCCGACTATTGACGTTTGAGTGGGTTCAAATCCGGTGGTTCCGTGGTGTTAACATGCGTGAGTGCATTGTTATCGTCGGGCTCAGCTGAACTCCATCGAACTCCATTGTGTCCTGTACTGAAAAAAGGAAAGTTGCTTTAGGTTATTTGTTGACGCGGTTCATCTCGTCTGAAGAGCAACGTTCCCTTATGTGAATCAGTGTGTCCCGTGAAGTTCGCCTTCCGAGGCTCCAAAAAAACAACAACAATGAGTAAAATGTACTCGACGGCGAATCTGTCGGATAAAGAGCTGAAGGAGCAGGGCAACCAGTTCTACAGCCTGCATAAATACGAAGAAGCGATCAATTGTTACAACAAGGCAATAGTGAGTAGATCAAGGACACCTTCTGGATCCACGCTTTTTTATTAAACATTCATTGTTGTTCTCAATGTCAAGTTGGTTATTGACTTTCGTTGTTCAAGTTTGGTCCGAATACTTTTCGATTCACTCATTTATTATTTTGATCGCACAGATTTTTAACCTTTTGTTGTTCGCACCTTGACAGATCAAAAATCCAACGCAACCGCTGTACTTTACTAACAGAGCACTGTGCCAGTTAAAACTGAAGCGATGGGACTCAGCTTGTCAGGATTCAAAAAGAGCTTTGGACATGGACCCTTGTTTAGTGAAAGGCCACTTTTTTTTAGGCTTGGCTTTGTTAGAGATGGAACTTTTAGATGAAGCTGTCAAGCACCTTCAGAGAGGTAACCTTTCCATCGATAAAAAATTGTTTTGTATATATCATTTTTTTACATAATTTTTTTTTCAATTTTTATTTTTTTTAAGAACTTATATAACGTTGCAAAACGATTATTCAATTAGTGTGACAGACAAGCGAAGAAAAAAAGACAAACCGGATTGCCAAATATTCGATTAGATGATTTTGTTAGAACTTGATGAGCTTCTGAAACTTTTAGGCCTACCGGTAAAAAATGTTATTTAGTGTTCTAATTTTACAGCTGTGGACCTGGCAAAAGAACAGAAATTGAATTACGGCGACGACATGACCAGCGTGCTACGCCAGGCTCGGAAACGTCGGCTGCAAATTAAAGAGGAGCTGAGACTAGCACAAGATATTGAGCTGCAATCTTATTTGAACCAATTAATCATTAAGGACGCGGAGAACAGTTTAGCTCTGATAAAAGAGGAAAGTAGCAAGGAACCGGATATGCAGTCCGATTCTGAACTGGCATCCAAACGGTCCGAGATCGAGGAGAAGCGGGAAACTTCAATTACAAGACTCAATGACCTTTTTGCCAAAGTAGATGAGAGGAGACGGGTTGGTGTATTTAACTTTTGATACAACTTCTTATAGCTTTACTAACTTATAATTTAAATTTATTGTTTTTTTTCACAGAAAAGAGAAGTCCCAGATTACTTATGCGGGAAAATAAGTTTTGAAATATTACGTGAACCAGTAATTACGCCAAGTGGTATAACGTACGAGCGAAAAGACATCGAGGAGCATCTACAGCGCGTGGGTCACTTCGATCCGGTGACCCGGGTACGTCTGACTCAGGATCAACTAACGCCCAATCTTGCGATGAAGGAAGTCGTAGACTCATTTCTTCAGGAAAACGAATGGGCGCTGGATTACTAAAAAACAACTATTGATGCTTTGTAACATAGATAGAAATTTCATCTGGAGGAAAATTACTATGTTGTAAACTTAAAATGGAATATTTTTCAAGTTGTGACAATTGATTGTTTTTTGTTGTTGTTGACACGTTGCGCACAGAAGGGATGATGAATTTGATTCGATGTACCATATACCAGCATCAGTCAGATCTCAAAGTTACGAATATATTCGGAGCAGAATTGTGTGTTTTTATTTTTACTTTTTTTAATACATTTTTTTTTTTTTTTTGGGATTTCACGAAATCGATTTAGCCGATTCAGTGCCTGTATACAGTTAATGATAATTTATAGTTCATAATTTTATGAAAGCATGTGGAAATATGTATATTAGTTTTGCAATAAATGAATTTTTGGATAGAACACTTCCGTGTGTGTGATGTGTACAAACGTGCGTGCAGCGTTTGAAATTGATAATTTAAAAAATTAATACAAAACAAAATGAAAGGCTATAGATTTAAATTGTACAGTGTCAATCGCGATACAACCATTTAGCACTGGCGTTTTCTTGTATTTTATATAAGCATTTATAAATAAAATTGACGCTATAATTTCAAGATCATTCTGTTAAGATTATTGGTATATTTATTAATCTTTTTATAATGTACAACCGCCATTTTTGTTAGTGAGGAAGGCCAACTGAGAAACTTTCCTAGAGAATAATAGGGTTTTTTTTTTATTTCAAACGATCCTAGTGACATTATTTTTACCATTCTCCAGATGAAGTTCAAGTGTGTTTTGTTAACATTGTTTACTCGAAACCTGTCAATGAATCGCAAACCAACGAGCAACGACTCTTCAGCACCGCCAGCGAAAAAGATGCACTGGACCCACGGTCTACTGGATTCGATGAAGGATCCGAATTCTATTGTGAAGGAGGACGAGTTGGTGGTTGCAATCCGAGACAAATATCCAAAAGCTAGGTTCCATTATTTAATCATACCTCGGGAGGACATCCCTTCGATCCGGGATATCATCAAAAGACATGAAAGTCTGCTCGAACATATGGACAAGGTTGGCAGAGAACTTGCTGCACAGCACCCGGAATACACATTCATGTAAACACAATATTTATTTGTCATTCAGAGTTGTAAACAAAGCATAATTCAAAACGAAAATTATTTATTTAGCATTTGTTTACATGCTTTGAGACTGATTGTGGGTTGAAAAACAAATTTGAGGTTAATTTTGATTATTTGTTCATGTCATTTTGTGTCACAGGTTCGGTTATCATGCTGTACCCAGCATGTACAGGTTGCATCTGCATGTGATAAGCTCCGATCTTGATAGCCCTTGTTTGAAAAACAAATACCATTGGAATTCTTTCACAACGCCTTTTTTTCTGCGGTCTGAAGGTAAACAAAAAATTAATTATTTGGTTTTTTTAATTGTTTGTATTCATATTATTTTATCTTATATTAATTTATTTCGTTTGTTGAAATTTTTTTACTATTTTCAGAAATAATCAGGCAGCTGAAAGAGGAAGGAGAACTGAAACCCATAGATACAGCGGAACAAGAGAACAATATAAATTCTTCAATTGCGTGCCATAAATGTTCTTATAAACCTAAAAATATGCCAGATTTGAAAAAGCATATTTTACAACATGCGCCAAAAACGTGAAATGATTTTATTTCATCTATTGAAAAATTGATTTCTCACCGTTTGAGAAATTAATTTTAAGTTTCATTGAAAAACAATTTCCTTGTTATTACAATGATTAAAAAACCGGTATCAAGTGTCTTACTGTGTAACGACAAGTACCAATTTCGTTATATAATTTTTTTGATATTATTTTTTTGAAAAACATTTGTTTATAAATCATATGGAACGTCGATTTCTACATTTACATCGAGGGGACCGTCCTTTCAAAAAAACCCGCATAAACTTTTTTTAATTTTTAAATTTTGTTTGATAAATTAGTTTTGAAAAAACATGAAAAACTTGTTGCTGCACTATTTTTTGTCATTTATTTACATTTTGGTTGAAAATTGATTTTAATTGATATCCAATTAATCACTGCTTTTATTTATTGCGCTTATATAATTTGGTGGCATTTGTAAAAAATATATAAATAAATATGTACGATCAAAATTATGGTTCAACAATTTTGATTTTATATTAGTCATTTTGGCAAATCGCCATTAAGGTGGTTCTAGCAAAAAATTTCAGAATTACATTAAATATGGAAAAAAATGACCTTTAGTTATTTTTTGTTTGCAAAGTATAAAAGTAAGTTGATAACCATAATGTATATGTAAAAATATATTAATTGCATATCTCAAATTGTAAATGGCGAAACGTTTTGAAATTTTCCTATATTGCGTACAGAAACTTAAAATATAATTTGTTAAATTTTGAACAATTTCTGTCATTTTTGATAAATAAACATTTTTGATGCAAACATTGCAAAAACTATTTTTTAAATGTGGTATTTCGAAAGTTTTACTAACACCACTTGTATTCATAAACTGACAACACTGAAAATGTAAATTACGGGATAGGTATGTAGACTAGAAAATCAACTCCAACTGTGGTACTTCAAAAATTTATTTTATAAATAAATTTGTTAGCAATTATGACTTATCTACTAGCTTATTACACTCTAACTATTTACAGAGTCTTAATTGATGTTAAACTTCGCGCCAGTGTTCTCGTGTATGTGTAAATGCGTTTCGTATAGAGCCAGAGTAACATGTACACGTGAATGTATCTGTGTTACATTATGTGGCGTGATACTTTCGACACAATTGACAAAATATAATAACCACTTGATTTTCTGTAGGATTAACAATTTCGTTCACAAAAATTTCAATCATCTCATACAAAACCAAAGTTGTCATTTTGTTTTAGGGGCCTACGAAAATATCACGTCACAATTGATAATACTGTGATAAATAGGTGAAGCGTTTTTCATTTTGTTCACACGTCGAAAATTAGGCGGAATAGTGTCGTACAATCGAGAGAGCTGCGTGGCTAATTTTTTCAGCCAGTAATTCAATGATTCTGTAGACATTTTGTCAACGAGAAATCAACAGATGAAAATTTACACAAACGCAAAACTAAGACTTGACAGTGAGACGTACAAGGATGATTTATTTACACTTCGAGTAGGTTCATTGCAAAAAGAATATAATCATTACAAGAGCCGTTGATTCAATTAAAATTAAAGATATTACATGTTGAAAAGTTGATTTTCGGACTAACTAAAAAAAACATCCAGCCGGGTAACTTAAATTAAAAAACACATCCGAACGTGGAGCTCGTAAAGTGCCCGCTTGAGCCGTACGCAACCCGCCAAAAGCGGTCATTTTGGACAGATCGCTGGGCTTCCAAGGACAACGTTGCGTTTTTTCGAACACCCGCGAGCGACGCTCGGCTTTGACTAAATACCCTGTGTGAGTGTAATCCGAAAAACGCGCGTGGCTATCAGTGACGCCCCTCTACAAACTTTTTTATTTACAAGTCTTTTTATGTCTAATTTATATTCACAAATAATAAATATTTAAATATGTACATATATAAATATCTTTTGTTTTCTCTTTTATTTACAATAAAACATTACACTAGGTTGAACCAACGAACCAACAGAATTTACAGTGCCTACTAAATTACAATTACTCGAAGCCTGCGAAAATAGAACAAACAGAAAAAAACATTCTTTTTTTTCTGTGACTTCATAATTTTGATTTAGGTTTACTATCATTTTGGGCATGGAGAAAAAGAAATAAATAAGTGAAAAAGAATCAAGATTTGTTTTTTCGCAAGCAAGTCACGGATTTGAACTAAGTTAAGCGTTGCAAACATTTGTGCACAATTGCACCCGTACCAGTACAATGAACGCATTCTTTTTAATGATGACGACGCAAAATGATAAATGAGAGTAACGAAGGGCAGTTCTTTGATAAAATGACGTAGAATAAAGTACGGTTTATTGCATACGATGTTATTCTGTTACGACTCACACTGCTACAATGAGTAAAATTTTGATATCCATGACGAATGTTACTTTGTGTACTTTGCGAAGGCACCGATTATATATATATATATATATTTCATTTCTCTCTCGTAAAATTAATTTCTATTAGAGAACACATTGTTTTTCTTAATCTAAAAAATACATTTAAAAAAGGTGCAAATTATCTAGCAAAGCCTATTGTTGAACTTTAAATCAGGAAACATATTCGGTTCAGCGAGAAACTAGACTTTTGAGCAATTAAAAACAGACAGATTGACCAGATTAAAGAACAAATCAACAGATTGATCAGATTAAAAAAAAAACAAAACAACAGATTGATCTGTAAAATAAAATAGAACAATCATAGAATTTTTATGATTGGAATTTAATTATGTGAATTTTGACAAATCATAGACGTTGTCAAAATTTAATATAGACATAAAATCTAAAACCCATTTTTCGATATAATTTTGTTTTTTCGAGACGGGGTAAACTCAATAAATATAACAAACGAAACGGACACAAGGCAGAAACTAATATTCCCGAACACCAACCGAGACAAACTATTCATCTATTCAATCTTGCCAAAAATGGATCCAAAGAAATTTTCGTTGCATTTTTTTACCGTAATTTTTCATTCCTCCCATTAAAAGTCGTTCCAATGCATGCCATCACTGATCTAATTCGTACGAATAGTTTGTCAAGTTGATCCTCGCGCAACGATCAATTTTGTTCCAGTACAACAACAGGTTACTTTTCTCATTATCTACAAATTGATTATTATTGTAGGACAGTAATCTACGCTTCGTCGCTGCTAAGTTCATCATCAGTCTAAGTAATCGTCATCCCTAAAACAATGCACAACAACTAGTGACGACACGAAACAATTCCACTTGTTTATCCTCCGTCTGCTGTTCCGGGGTCAGAGGTCACTGCAGATCAAAGGTCGCACGATTTCGGCCAGTCTTCTTCTTTTTTTAATTTTTTTTGGTTCCATATTTTACGACGTGCTGCTCTCCTTGCCGTAACAATGGATGCGCATCTCTTCAATAGCGCAACACCAGTCCAGCGCGAAGCCCTCCGGATCCTCCAGATAGTAAGTTCGGTTTGGCTGTTACAAACAAAAATTGTCCACAATTAATCACTTTTAATTTTCAAACCTTTTGGTCTTTTAGTTTTAATTATATATAATTTTTTCAAGTTATAATATTCTCTTTGTTTTTTTCTCTATTCACATTAATTTATTCTTTTAACAATGAGGCTAATTAGTTGGAAAAATTATCCAGTTTCGCCAGTTAATTAAAAAGTAATTAAACCGTTATCAACGGTAGACTTGCCGGGAGGGAGAGAAAAAAAGGCGATTTCTTCAATAATACGATACAAATTGGACCGCACAAATTTGTTTACACGGAGACGACCACGAGAATAATTCGTGAAGGAATTATTTCGATAATTTCATTCACGGAATAATGACGGATAATTTGTTTCATTTGCAAAGAGTCGTGGAATTATGATCGCCTTTGGAATTGCTTTGTCTCCGTTGCTCATCGGTTCAGTCCGATGAATTCTAATCAAGCAGTATTGAATTCGTCCACTCGACAATCAACTTTTTATACACTTTTAAATGACATTTCTCAATTTCTGAATCGTTCGATTTTGTCAAAACAACAATTTTTCACAAATTCAAATTTCAACATTCAAGAGAATGAATGACTTTTTTTATAATAACTAACTCCATCTCAACCAATTACATTTATAACTAAAATCATCTTTTCTCCATCAAAGAATGAATTTAAAAGTAGAATAGATACTGAATCACCAGCTTTCAAACCACTAAGTTGAATAAGATGAATTACCGTATGAACAAAGAAGATCTTAAAGTTTTTGGGTTCGACCCTGAGTTCGGGGCTGAACTGTATCTCGCCCTTGAGCACCATCGCTACTGGGTCGACGTAGAAGAGATGAGGGCCGGTGGTGAGCAGGAGCATGCGTCGTCTGGCGAAGAGGCCTTTCCTCTTGTTGACAATGCCGTGCTTCAAGATGAGGTGATTGTCAACGAACTGGTGCCACTGGCTGGTTTGCCTCTGGTGCTCAAGTCGCTGTTTTATCTCCTCAGGCGAGAGGTCGGCGATGTTAGTCTTCTTGCTCGGTTGGACTTCGAGCGGGGGCTGGGGCTGTGGCGCCTCGACTTTGGCCTCTGGTTCCTCGCCGCCTATGCCCAGACCAAGCAGTCTCGTAAGCTGTTTGTCATCGAGGCCTGGCTCGAGGTGGTTGGGCACGCGGTACTGCGAGCGCAGTTCCTCGTGCTCAGAAGTTCCGGGCAGGTATGGGTAGATCTGGGGCGGCGTCTGCTCGTGGAGCGTCTCGAAGTCGACGCCCTGGAAGAAGGGGTGGGCGCGGATGCTGGGGTAGCCGGCGCCATGCTCGTCCAGGGCGCCCAGTCGCCTGACCGGGTCCACCACGAGGAGCTGACTGACGAGGGACCGGGCGAGCTCGCAAAAACCGTCTGGGATCTCGTAGTTGAGCGTGAGCACCTTCTGGAAGATGAGGTACTCGCTGCGCGAGCGAAAAGGTGGTAGTCCGGCAACCATCTGGTACACGATGCAACCGAGCGCCCAGAGGTCAGAGGCCCGACTTGTTGTTCGTGCCGTCAGCACCTCCGGCGAGACGTACTGAGCAGTCCCAACGAACGAGCTTCGTCTGGCCCGTGGTTGCAGCTGGGGCTCTTCCGGGTCCCTCTCCTCGGGCGCGGTGCTCTCCTGCGAGCTACTCGCTTCGATCTCGGGCTCGTCCTTGAGGATCTTGGCGCTGCCGAAGTCGGTGATCAAGATGTGCATCTTCTCGTCCAGCAGGATGTTCTCCGGCTTGAGGTCACGGTGGATGATGCCCAGGCCGTGCAGGTATTCGAGACCCCGCAGAATTTCAGCGGAGTAAAATTTCGTGCACTCGATGTCGAATGAGCCGACCTTGGTGATGTACGGCAGCAACTCGCCGTTCTTCGCGTAGGACAGCACGAAGTAGAGCCGCTCCATGTCCTGGAACGTGCAGAACAGCCGCACGAACGAGTGTTTCGCGCCTGCCAGCATGTTCAGCACCTCCTTCTCCCGCTTCACGTATTCCGTCTTCTTCTCGCGGATGATGTAGCGCTTGTCGCATACCTTGATCGCGTACTCCTTGTTGCTGTGGATGTCCTTCGCCAGGTACACCTGCAGGGATACGAAAAAAAGAAGAAGAGATTAATAAACAAATATTTCACCACCGAAATATTTTTCGCGTAAAAAAATATAAGTATAATGTAATGATTTTTATTTTGACTGAAGCCTTGATATTCGGTTCTTTTTAAATACCAAATCGTTCACATGACACCGCCGTGAGCGATAAGAAATATCACATGAAATGGTTTAGCATAAAAGTTGCACACGATTGTTCACACTTATCAACCTACAAACGAATTGGAACACTACAAACTTTTTGCATCTGGACACATTTTAATTTTTTTTTTTAAATTTTTTGTTATTTTTTTATCATCTTGATTTGTTTATTTCTACCTTTTTCTCCTTAGAAAAATTATTCAATTTCTGATAATTTCGATGAAAATTTGTAGATTTATTTTTAGATTTACATAATAAGTTATTTTTGTAAAAAAAAATAATAAACGCTTTTATGATGCAACAGTTATTGTAATAACAAAAAAAAGTAATCATTTCATAATGAAAAAAATGTAATTTGCAGAACAAGGAAAATGTATTTCTTTCTAAATCAATTATTTTTTTCTAATTGATCGGTGCATTTCTGAACTGAAGTTTGAAATTTGTGTAACTTTTAAAAAGTATAGACAAACATTGATCGAAGTTTTGATTGTTCAGCTGAAAAAAAATTATGGTCAACTGAATAAGAAAAAAAACGTCCGAGACATTCTCTTGTAGTTACGTCAGACCAAATAAGCAGACATATCCCATTGCACTTTTTCATCGGCCGTAATTAATCATCGCGGCTATTTTTTCGTCGCGTCCCGACGGCGCTTAGTTTTAGGCGGCTCGAATAAACGACTGTGTGATGTAATAAAAACAAGAGCGTATTATTAATAGCCGGGGTGTTTACGGTTTGCGTACACCGAAAGAATGCCGACGGAGCCGTAGGTGGGAGAGGAAGTGCGAAACGTGTCACATAATGAAAGTAGGACGTGAATAAGACCTGAGTCATGTGCAGAAAACGTTTACGTGCCCCGGTGTGGATATGGTGCCGATGAGGTAATGGCATGAGTCAAAACAATCCCGATTGCTCAAACCGCTTGGCTGGTATCTGATTTTGTGAAACGTCGAAAGCGACGGTTCAGTGAAAGCCAGCCATGTTTACCCGCCAGTTTCAACCGCAAAACATTTGCGTACACAATTTTTGCGCCGCCGACAACATCTTGTAAACAAAAAAAGAAAGAAAAACTTTTTTCAGAAGAAGAAAAACGATTTTCAACATTTCTTATGCAAATTGACATTGGAAATGTTAAAATAATGTTAAAAACTGTTCTTCTTCCGAGCCATGGAAACATTGTCATAAAACTTTTGAATTTTGAGGTTACGTATCCATCCGTTTTTTTATTAGTATTTCAAATATAGAGGACAGAATAAAGCAATAATCAAATTTTAAATAAAACTCAATTATATTATTCACATTTTGACTCTAATAGCACGAGGAAGGTCTTTACTCGGTGAAAACTTTTCTAAGAGTGGGCCGGTCCTTTTTCACATGCAACATAGGAACATCATATCTCTTCAATCATACAAAAACGTCGTCTTAAATTTTACGACTTATTAGAAAAACTCTCGACATACATAGGACTAAGCAAGTTCGGACTGGTCTTATTTCTAAACACAAGATAATATCACACCATGTGAATTATAAAATAAATATTTAAATTATTAATGAATTTTTGCACTGATTGATTTTTGCATTTAATCGAGATATTCCAACAATTAGAAACTTATCAAACTATCAACTTTTCATAATCCACTCCGGTATTTGTCATAGCGCCCAGGAAAGCATGGAAACTTGTTAGAACATGTTTTAAACATGTTTTGTAGGTTATGTTCGATTCTGAACGTTGTATAATAATATTTTAAACGTCGATTGTTATTGTAATTGTGTGTGGAAAACGATCATTATTGTCTGTTATTGTTATGACCGCAACTCGCAACAGATGACAAGTTGTTTGTAAACATCAACAGATTGTTTGTCGAGTGGAATGTCGCGTAGTAAAAGGCAACGGACAATTTGGTCGGAATTTCGTTGACTTTCAAACTGGAAAGTACCGAGAGGAAATAATTGCAAACTTATTGAGGCCATGGAACTGTCGTTTCAGTTGGCTTATGATAATTCCGAAAACTCAAACCATAATGAGATATCGAGTGATTCAGTGAACGTCGCGGAGTTAACCCCAATAACTTGTTTACAGTTTTGCTCATGACATACCTGACGTTTCGTCTCACTCGCGGATTCACTGTCTTGCTTGTTCTTTGGTTCAGCAATATTTATAACGAATGACTAATCGAACAGCCTATGAAGATCTTTCTCCGAGATTCATCATTCCTTTATTGTCAGAATAAAAAAAAACATACCCACATCGACCGAGGCAAAAACAAAAATAAATATCAAATTACAAAGATAAACAATTGTAAACAAACGGTTTGTTGTAATTGTTGAGCAACTGTTGCCATTACTGTTTTCTACTTAAGTATATGACATGATTCCGTGGGCAATGTTTTTTTTCGTGCAATTGAAAGTTACTTCGAAGTCTCTACTCAATCAAACCGGATTCTCGCTAAAAAAAAGTAGGAAAAAAAGAAAGAGAAAAAAAGGTGCAAAAGTTTTGAATGAAAATTATTTAATATCATTCATAAATTGGCGAAGTGAGTGTTACTTCCTGTAAAATGTTTTGTAAGTGTATTTGTGATCAAGAGAAAAGTGAAACTTATGTCTGCCCACATGGAGAGTTAACCCACAAGCTGCAACAGTCAACACTGGACCGGCGCGGTGTCAGCGTGATTTTGCAACGCACCGGATATGCCGGCGTTTCGTCAAATTTATTATCGACTGTTCGTCGTGGGCGCTATGTGGATGATGAGTAGGATGCAAGTGCACACGCTGGGTGAATGGACACGAACGCCCACCGTTGTGCAAAATATGGTAAGCCCGGTCCCGCCTGTCTGACCGGAAACGCGGACTTGGCCATTGAGTCATGCTTCCGTGCTAATTTTATTGTTTTATTTCAACAACCATTTGTTATTTATGAATGACAACCGACATTGTTCACGGTTTTATTATATCCGAACAAAAGTCAATGTCACCTTGTCTATTACAACTTTTCTTCTTTCCCATTGTTTACATCTAGCCAAAATACAACCTCCAAACACTGTTTTGTGTAATGTTTACAATGTCGCATTTTACCATTGTGTTGTTTTGATTTATGATTAAAAATAATTTTTATGGTTCATTTTTATTTTCACACTGAACATTTTTAAAGCTATCAATTAGAATATGAAAGTATAATGTTGCATTGACATTATTATTATAATGTAACATTAAACAGAGAAATATTTATTAGTGATAAATGTGTTTCATAATACGCATCAGTATTCCAGAACCACTCGTAGGCAAATGAGTATGGCGGTGGACTTATGATCTGTAGGTCGCAGGTTCGATTCCCAGTCTTAATATCAGTTTTTTTTTAATATTGTTACGCGCCCCACGTTATAAATAAAACTCTTCGTGTTATAAAAGAGAACGGACGAACAATTTATCAACTTTTTGTTTACACTAATTTTTTTCAGTTTTGAACTGCACATTCTCAGCTGTCAAAAAAAAACATCAAACTGTCAAAAGATAAAAGTTGGACACATTTTCTGACAATTCATGGAATTTCTTTAAACGCATCAGAATAACTATGAATTGTTTGTCGAGTACTTACGGTAGAAAAGCTGCCCTCTCCGATGACTTTGCCAAAGATAAAGTCCTTGGCGCTGCGTTTGTGTGTAGCGGGGTTCGTCGTAGTAAGAAGAGGGTTGTTGGTCGGTGGCACCCGGGTGTTGGTGAGGGTGTCCGTGGACGCCACGACCCCGTTGGTGACGTCATTCGTCGGTGGAGACATTTTTAAAACCGGCCCCTCCACCGTCACTGCCGGTTGTGGCGAAGCGGTAAGCGTCTGATTCGCCACACGCTGTAACACAAAAACAATTTCGTTAGATCAAGCCTCTATCTCTCTCTTACTCTTTCGTCATTGCAACATCATTCATGCAACGCGCGCGGGATGTGCGTCATTACACCGATCCCATAGTATTCCTTTCATTCATGCCATAAAACACGCTCAGTTAATGAATTCTATCCGCGGCTTACTTAGGAATTGGGTTCGCGCAGTGTCCGCCAGTTGATTCTCACATCCGCTAACGGTATCAGGAAGTTACACCGGACGTGACATCACCGTCTTGTCGGCTTATCTATATCAAAACTTGACGAGTGAACTTGGCTCTAATTTCATCTCGGACATTTCGCATGATCATCGTATAAAAAATATACCGAGGTGAAATGTGCACTTTTTGTTTATATATCCGTTCGGTAACTTTCAATTGTCCGTAACCTAGTTCGCTTATAGTTATCATCGACAAATGATTTTGCCTTGTCGGCACCTTTTTTGTCACATTGTTTGTTAATGGTTTGATTTTTCGAACGCTACAACTGAATAAAGCATTTGCATATGACGGTTAAAACAAGGTCATTGGGTCATAAACAAAGCGACATCATTTTGTTATTTGTAAACAACAGATTGTCGTTAATTGGAATTATATTTGTTATCAGCAGAAATTAAAAATGTTCAACAAATTTGATCTAATTTTGGGTAAAGCCTGTCACGAAGTTCGTATTTCACATTTAAAAAATCAATTTTTATAAACAATAGTAATTCTTATTGCGAAAAATCGAAAAATAAATTTTAATGCAAAGTTTTCTTAGTTCGAATATCTAGAACACGAATCCTCAAAAACTTTACCATAAAATCAACTTTTTTTAAGATTTAGTAAAAAATGGGTTAATGAAAGAGAAAAGCGAATTTCTTCGATAGATTTCAAACTATCAAGTGTCAATCATGTCAAGTTTGAGGCTATTTCTTCCAAATTCAATACAGCAATTGATTATCAAAAACAAGTTCACTATCTCCTTCGACTTTGCCTTCTTATTTTCACCGGCGTTGAACAACGCCGTTCCTTGGAAACAGTTACGAAACAAACTATCGACACCGTGAGAAGATTTGTTGTTGAGGGAAAAAAGCCCGCGAACGAAGGAGAAATCACAAGGTTGTATACTCCGGCGGCGTTAGCCTCGTGACGGTCTTGTTTACGCGTTATTGGCCTGGCAACAGCTGTTTGGCATTGGTAATTCCAAGTAAAACTCGACGTCCCATTAAGGCATGTGGTCTGCACCATTTGTTCTCACCCTAACCTCAAAATTTCGAAAACGTTGGATTTTCGCAACATTTCATCATTGCGAGAATTCCTCTAGGACGTTAAGTGTTTACATATTGGCATCGATGCGTTTAATTTGCAACGGTAGATAAGAGCCATCTATCTTATCTGGACTTTTTAGACCGGACGGTCTTTTTGTCAGATCCTTTCTTCTGTTTTGCAGTTGAACGAAAACAAGAGATCATTACTGCGCTCAAAATCAGTTATTGTTCTCAAAAACTTATCAAACGTCGTATATGATTTGTATAATCATATATAATAATATACCTTCTTGTTTAGCCAAGTTTAGTCATTGGAAGCCTACTCAAGTCATTATATTACGTTTAAGTTTTATACTTCATATTGGCTTATATAATTTTATAAATCATACTTTTGTTAATCACCCATACAATGTCAGCAATTGATACATCAAGCAAAACATAACCCATTTGTGAATAAATATCGACGATGGCGCTATGAACCACCAACCCACATGGTGACAGAAGATAAAACTAATACAACGACGGAGTTTAGTGTCGAAAAGTTCCGATTAACAAAGTCCATTATATTTTCCATTTCGTGGAAGTCAGAGGGAGATTCAATGACCTCATCGCAAGCCACACCTTCTTTATCAGGGGACATATCTATGAAAAGACGTCATCGTGTGTACCAGGCCGATGAACCCACTTTTTTTGCTGATCCCCCATGCCGTTTATTTTCGAGGTTTTTCTTTCAGACAAAGCGCAAGGCTGAGTTCTTGGAACGCTCTTTCGGCGGTTCTTTTCGTTATTCATCGCAGGGTGATTGACATTGCCGGAAGATGCACTGAACTTCGGCATTCCTTGCTGTTGCTAATCGCCCGTTCGGAAGGCGAAGGCCTTATTCCGTTGCCTTTTAATTGACCGTAAAGTATGCGTGGAATGCGCGCGTGTTCGCAATTTCGTGCGATGGCTGGCTGCGTCATTGCCGCATCCAACAATTGACGTCGACACGTGCGTGATTTTCCGCGGCAAAGCCATCCTGTGATGTAGCAACTTTTTTTCCCCCGCGTCATGAAATCTTTGTTTGTTCTGGACCCACCGGCTTGGTAAACAGACAGATGACGCCTTGCTTTTATTACCGTGCTATTTGATAACCTACAAAATAACAACTTTGAGTTGTTATTTTGTAGAAAAATGATTTAGGAGCTTAGAGGCCATTTTAGATTTGTGACGCCATCTTGTTGAAATAATAAAAACCTTCAAGGCGATTTAAAAACAATCTTTTCAATTCACTCGTATTTGATGCTACACAATCATAACCTCACTTTTTGCATAATTTTTAAAACATTGATCCCAGGTATTTGATTTGACGAATTTTTTCACATCTGGAAAAGTTTGTTAATACAATCAAAGACCACTTGTTCCGTGTGTTTAGCAGCGTCAGCGTTTTACAAAATGTTGCGATACAACAATGACGTTGTGCTAACAACAGCCGCTGGTGGCGCTAACATTACGAAGTCTCGCTGATAACGGAGTTAGGTCAACAGAAACGTTCTGTCATATCCAATTTACCTAGCAGACGTTTTTTTCCGAATAAAAAACCAACATGAAACTAAACGCTTTACCTGTAGCTCTTGCAGGGTCAAAAAATGTAAATAAATGATACAAGTTTTTGTGTAATGAAAAAGTTTGGTGGCAAAATGTATACTCTACTATCATACTTTTTCAAATATTAACTTACTGCCGTTAAGGTATGAAAAGCTGGTTTGTTTACAAAAGCGAGTCAAGGTCAAAAGGTCATACAATTGGTTTCATCAATCATAATATATGAGACGATTGAAGGTTTAAGAATCGCCAGACATATTTTACTTTATAACAACAATTCTTTATCACAGATTGTTGACCTTGACTTATTTTTGTAAACAAACAATCGCTTTCACAACAGTTTAACCATTTAATGACCACATGATATGTAAAGAGTGTTGCACTGACAAGAGAAATCTAACGCAGTATTCAAATTTTCATCCACGTTAAATTTAATACAATATCCACTTGTTTTTTGGAACTGATATATTGGTAGTTCCAGTGTGAATATAGGGGCAAATTTTAGGCTGTTTGTGTATCACTGTTCAGTGTTGAACACTGCTTTACGATTTTTCCCCAGTGTGCAGGAGTTAAAATTCGCCAAAACTAAACTGCTTCAATATAGGTTATGGTAATAGAATTACCAACTGTGCCCTTACGTTGGTATCAATGCGAGACAGTATTGGTAGCCAATTTCACCTAATACACTACAGCTTCGATGCATGTGTGTACCAATGCTGAATCGGTATTGGTTAGTTTTTGAAATCTATAATCAAGTGCAGAGTGAATATAGGTAGAGTCCCGTGGAGCATGTTTTTTTCCTCGTGCGGTTTTGGCGGGAAAACATGTTTCATGTTTCATGAATTTCCAGGAATGATAAAGCAGGAAGATCGTCTTTGGCGTTGATTTATTTGAAATTGGTCGCAGGTCATTGGCGAGGATTGAAAGATGCAAAGACCCGACTGATTGGGAATGCACGTATGAACGAAGGATGAGCGAAATATGCGCGGCCTCTAATTCTTCCCAGGCCGGTTGCAAGCCGTACCCCGCGGCGTCAGCCATGCGTGTTCGGACGACGACCTCATCGAGCATTCGCCCGAGAAGCCACCGGCCCGACTACTCGCCTTGACTCGTCTTATTCACTCATTTATTTAGCTGCTTATCTATTCCGTCGGTTTACCCACGGGACCCCACAAAAGGCTACAACACAAAATGTGCGGATCAACGTCTGCGCGCGCATTCCGCAGGCGCACTTTTTCATTCAGTCGGCGTTCTTGTTTTGCTTCTATTTCCTTTTTCTTATGGTTCCGCAACGGTCCGCCTATTCACGGCCGGCGTCATTTTTTCCTCTCTTTTCGCTGCGCCTAACCGAATTAGACGGGTGTCGTAAATTTTGCCACTTGATCCTCCAGGTTCGTTAACCTCAAAAGCATCTTTTCTCCCTTTTTTACTCCCTCCGTCACAATAAAATCGAACTCCAACTTTGTGAGGAGTCATTTGAATTTTCAGTCCTCTGTTTCCTCGCTCTTTATTGTCTCGGCGGTATAAAAATCAAACTCAGCGAATCATATTTCAGGCCGCCGCTTTTGTCGGATCATAAAAAGCCAGTCTGACAGTTAAATTAGCGGATATTCAACTTTTGATGTCCCATATTTTAAAAATACCAATCCTTTGTATCCTTCGCTCGTTTTTTCCTTTTTATATCCCCCACAAAACTGATGAACTTTTTTTCTTCGCCTCTTTTTTTGCACACATGTTTGCATGAATGAGTCGCATATAGTTATCACCACGCCGCAATCAGCTCCAAAAGTTGCTCGACTTTTCGTAAAGTGATGCAAAAGTCGGCACCAATGCCATGTTGCGATAAAGAAAACCAACATTGCGCAATCGAACGGTCCGTTTTGAAATTCAAATCTCAGCGTACAAAAAATGTTCTAACCTCAGTTCTAACCTCAATCTCGTGAGAAAAAAGGTTTAATAATTTGTTTACATTTGCAATCGTCGAATCCGCCGGCGTCTTACAATTTAAATCATGTCGAATTATCTCTCCTCTGTTGCGTCCAGTCGTTTGTAAACAAAAATTTCTTGTTGACAAATAACAGCCGTTCACTCAGGCCTAACATGAGAGGGAGGGGGGCATTGCAGAACAGAAATAACCTCACTTTTTGCCGAGTGCTCAACGATGTTATGGCGTCTTGCACTTTCCCGCGCCGAGCCGTAAAAGTACATCCTTCTTTCATTCGTGTTGATTTTCTCGTTTGGCGACATCGCAGTCGTCCAGTACACACCACCCAGCAGCATTCCTGCAGACATTCTAATTTTAGTCTCGCGCATCTCGCGTCTTCTCTCTCATTCAACCCCCTTCCCTCTGCTTTTCTTCGGTGTCGTCGTACGCTCTTTTGTTTTTCCACAAGGTCTCTTCCTCACGTTGAACATTTAAACGCCCCAATCGCATCTCACGTGATTGAACGAAATGAATTAAAACAATAACAAAAAATTGAAACTTACCGATTGATTAATGCCACATTTTTAACAACTTAATTTTTGAACTAAAAAAAAAACTTTTTTTGGGGGGAAAGTTTATTTTTAAAAATGTGGGAAAATTATATAATTTGTTTTAATAAAAAAATTATCTTGTTTTTCATTTTCGATCCAAATAATAAAATCGTTCAATTAGATTTAATGGTTCATTTAAATAGCACGACGATTAAATTTCAATTTCATCGTTATAAATAATAAATCAAATGTTTTTTCAAGATATGAAATAAAATTTTAGAGATAACGAAGAGAGTAAAAAAGTTTTTTTTTCGTCCTCCCCCCTCCCCTTGTCCTTGAAATTCGATCAAATGTACGAAAAACAAGTCGACAAGCAATTTATATGCTATCGCGAAAACCAGATCGAAGAGGAGAAAAGAAATTGACAAATGGATCTGCACGTCTTTCTTCGCGCCCACCAAAGAGCGAGAGAAAACAACATTCAAAGGTCAAATTCGCTCGGGTTATTTTCATAGACCCGTGATGACGTCACGAGCCAAAAGTCTGCAGACGAGAATCGATATTTTCAAACTAATGCGTCAATTTTGCTTTTTACTTTACTCACGCGTATTTTACTTTTCTCTCTCTCTCTCTTTTTTCTGTTTTTGATTTTTGAAACAAACATCAATGGATAACAATAACAAACTGTTTTGTCGCATTGTATATCAAAATTGTTATCGCAAGTGGAAGAAATTTGCTGATAACAGCAGATAACGTTCCGACGAAAATATGACTGCGCGTGATTAATCCAATATTCGGACCTGCCGTGCGTCACGAGAGCGAGCGAGACAGCGCGAGAGAGCGAGAGGGAGAAGGAAACGGTATTCGCGCGCGCATCAGAAGCACACGCCTGTGAATAAGATGTTTCGCATTCGCAGACGCTGAAGCATCGTTGCGCCGATGCCTGGCGTGAGCTAAATTGGAACGCGCTTGAGAAAAAGCCGCCGCGCTTTCGAGGGCCAGAAGAGAGAGACAGAGAGGGAGGGGAGGAAAAAAAACAATATTAATCGTAGCGTCTGGCAGAAACCGTTTCCCGTTTTCAAATTTAACGACCATTATATTTTTAAGCTGAAACTGCGTTTCGCGCTGCGAACCCCACGTCGGTTTCTTTTTTTCATCCTCGGCCCATCATTGGGATCAATTTTTGACCAACGAAGGTAAAACTTAAACAAAGATACAACATGCGCCGTCAGTTTATCAAAAAAAAACAAACACAAACTTGTCATAATTTATTGCATTGACAAATATAAAAATCCGTTATCAACTCTCTTGCTCTGACGTGTACAAAAAAATTGTTTGCATATACAATTTCGTGATTTGCGTCACAGGCGGCGCTCGCAGAACATCGCGGGGATTGCATACGTAAATTTAGTTTCGACGAAATTTGCAACAACGTAAATAAGTTTGACCTTTGGCGGCGGGGGGAGGAAACAATAAGCAGCGTTCAAAATAAACAATTGCGCGCGTTTCCGTCGAGAGTTCTCCGTAGCGGAACACGGTTGCGCGAAAGCAGGTCACGTGCAATTCTCATAAGTTTGCGGATAGACTTTTCCCCGTGCGCGATAGTGAAAGAAATGAACGCGGGGAAAGACAAAAAAAATTATTATGTGCGCGCGTGGAGCCTGGCATTCCAGTTGAATTCCGCAGCGCACGCTCGTAGCCACTTTCCGTTACGTAATTTATGCCGTCTCGGGTCGGCTGCGCGCAATGCACAACAACCCAACGTAAACAAATTGAAAAGAAACGCATTCCGCAGAGGAACGCTCGATGGCTCCGGTCGCGGCAATGTTTTTCTCTCTCTCTTATCTTGTAAAAAAAAAACTTGCCAATTGCGAAACAAAATCAAGATTGTTGCGAATTGACATGTTTACAAATCAAAAGAAAAAAGTATGCGAAGAATTGCACACAGATTTTGAAATCAAAACATTTTGTTTTTCAATGTTCGGTTTTTTTTGCCTAGTTGAAAATGAAATGTTTAATTTGGATGTTTTTCAAGTTGTAAATCGAAATATTTTTTTGGTTTATTCTTTCAGAGGTCGAAAAGGTTGAACTAGGATCGAACTAAAGGTCGGAAAAGGTTGCAGTTGTTTTTGCCCAATGTCAACAAAACTTGTTGACATGTTTTTCAGTTAGAATTCCAAAGCATTGTTTTCATTATCGTCCGGTCATTGTTATGTTTACTTTTAAAGGTCGAAACCAAAAAGGAGGTAGATTTTCCACATCGAAAACAACATATTTGTTTACATCTTTCAGTCGGAAAGCAAACCAATGTTGTGATTTTCCGCTGGAAAATTTTCCGATGTTTGTTTGTTTACCTTTTTCTTTTTTTAAGGTCAAACCAAAAAGTAGGTTGAAATTGTGGATCTGTGAGATTGTTTATTACTTCATTGAAAACAAAACTTGTTTACATTTCTTTTCAGTGCAGACGAAAAGTAAACACTGCAATTATAACGACGCAGCAAAGCGGATTCCTCGTAAGAGTGTTTCCGAGAAAAAGAAAAATCGTAAGCCTTGTTTTAGTTACACAATTTTATCATCAACGGAGAGAGAAAAAAAAAGAGTGTCGGGCTTTAGAAGTGGGGGATGACAATTATTTTTTAGCACGTTGGCGTTTCATTCCGCCATTGTCCAATTGCGTAAGACGTGACGCGAAATAAGGACGGGAAAACAGGATAACGTTTTGGTTTGCGTCACGATGTTCCAACAACAAATTATACATTACGTGACACACGTACGGACGTAAGAAGCGGTTTTGTATACAACAACAAAACATTTACCATCCACGGGTGTTTTGGGAAACGATGTGTCGAATCTCGTTTGTTTCATCTCTCGCCCATCAAGGAAATCGGGGTAAAAGTGATGGTGTGCACCAATTGCGCGAACGGTGGTGTATTGCGCAGAGTTGCGTAATTTTTGTGCAAAGGTCAGGGGTCTGCGGATCGAAGCTCCGTTTTCGGAATATGTGTCATGTTATGATCATTGTTTTAACTACAAGCTTGACGTCATAAAAAAACAACGCACTCAACCTCTTGTCTTCTATCTAATTTTTCAATTACTTTTTTTTTTTTTTCAGGGACGGAAAAGTTGGGTCGACAAAATCGATCAATAAATCACGCGATTGGCAAGTGACGGATGAGGTCGAGCATGCATAAACAAAGATTGCAAGAGAGCGCGAGTTCGCGCGTAAACAAAACATTCAAAGAAACGAACTTCAAGAAACAACAAAAAAAGAGAAATCACTATCAACGAGTTCAGGATGGGAACTACAAGAATTTGTAAACAATCTCCAACGTTTTGACCAAATTTTTGCAACTTTCAATATAAACGAAAAAACAACAAAGAATGTCTTGTTTAACAACAACAACAGAGTCAAGAACTTGATTGTTTACAACTTCAAAAAAAATGGGGGAAAAAATGTCTTACGAAAGAGATGAGGGGTCCAGAGGTAAATAATGGCCAGACTCCATCGGAAGTGCAGCCTCGGGCGGACACCCATTGATCGGAGCGGCACATTTTTGGTCGGTCGGACGCGACCGTTTAGCAAGGTGGTGCGCGCGAATTCGGGTGTGCAAAGGGCCTTACCTTAAACAATATCTTAAGCCTGCGATAGCCGCGGTGCAATCGCGACACGTACTGCTGTTTGGAATCCAGCTTGATTGATTGGAGCCACAGTTGTTGTACGAACAGGAACCACAAACTTCCAAGTCACAAGCTCCCTGAGTTCTTTTGGGCGGGAAAGCGAACTTAACAGAGTTCTGAGTTGGGTTCCCAAGCGACAGGTGTCGTTGGACTATCGAACAGTTTAAGAAAGCGCACAGGGGTTTCTTCAAATTTTTGTTTCTTTCTCAACTTCTTCCCGACGCAATAATAACAAATTCACGCGAACACGCCCGGTCTCGGAGGCGACATGCTCGCACTCGGTGCGGTTTGCTTACTGAGAATATCCATCCCGTCCCGGCAAACTCGCTCCTACGTCCCCTCCGTTTTGGCGCATTTTCCCACCCAGACGGCGCACACGCCCCTCAGGGCAGCCGTCCGACTGGTGGGATCGGTTTGCAAGTGTGCGTACATGTGCACAACTCTCCACATGGTAATCCCCGGCGTGGCTCTCTCTCGTAGTACTCATCCCCGCGGTCAAGTGCGAAAATTGCGATAAACGTAGCGAGACGCTCGTCTCTCTCTCGCTCACTGACGCCCGGCGTCCAATCGATGACATCATTGGCAACCTCTCCGAATCCTTTCAGGTGGTCCTTTCCCGTGTCCCCTATCCGCCTTCTCTCCTGTGGTCCTTTCACAAAAAAATTTCATCTCACTTACGCCGTTACGCAATCGTTATCAGTCTCATTACAATATTTGACTTTCTTTTGTGTTCCTTCCCACTCTCTCCAACACTTTCATGCTCCGATATCCAGTATCAACCTTTCCCATTATACCAACTGCCTTCCAACGTTTCCCCTTGAATTTATTTCAGAATTTGAAATTTTGCCACTCAAGCAAAACTATATTTTATCGTCCCAAGCTCAGCTGTATACTTTTTATTCACATCTTTACTTTTGTTTTTGTTTATTTTTATAATAACAAACAAACGAGTTTAGTCTTTCGTGGCCAGCCATCTTGGACTTGCGAATTAATCTAATTGTATTGGGATTTTGTATGTGCAGTCTGCGAATTTAAACCCTGGTCGTTTTAGTTGGACGATTGATTAGCTAAAAGTCCAGACATTAAATTCAAAGACTACCATAAAATACACTTGAATTTAACTTACTGAATTAAATCCTAACCTAAAAATATTAAATGTTTATTTATGTTGTTCTTTCGACTTTGTTTATAAGTTTAGTCCTGTTTTTAATTTCAATGTTTTGATTTGTAATGCTTGTATTTGTTTTTGTTTTGCTTTTGTTATGATATTTTTTTTCATCAGGTTCGTTTAAGGATTTTCAACATTGGTCAAGTCTCCGGTTCTTGATGACACCAAGAGACTGAGAGTGGACGCTACATGGTGGTCCGAGTGCGGTGTGACAGCGCTTCTAAAGAATTCGTACAATGTGTGGCATGGCTGGAAGTTCAGTCCACATTGTAGAAACAAGTTTCTTCAGAGAAGAAAAGACCTTTTGTTGGCAAGGATCCGAGATGTAGAACCGATTTTTTTTTCTTCGTTCATTCCGTTTAATTAATTTATTCCACTGTTTTTGGTGTGTTCATTTGTTTGTTCACTTCAGCCAAAACAAAAAACGCCACGGCCAATCCATCCTTGTCCAATATTTATGACTCTTTCTTTTTTTTCTTAGTATTTTATTACAGGAAGTGCCAACTTCTTTGGCTCTTTTATTTTCGCACTTAACGTGGTACGGTGACTGCGTTAGAAAACATAAACTAAGAATAAACACATAGCATCGGAGCAAGGTGGTGCAAATAAAAGCGCACTTGAGTATTTATAATTGCAGCTCGAGCACAAATAAACGAAGCCTTTTTAGCTTCCGTGAAATTTTCAACAGAGCACAAAAAAAAACAAAAACATATTCATTGGGAATATATAATTTGGATCTTTCTTGTTGACGATCTGTTCATTTAAATAAATAACGTCAAGATCTAAAAAATAAACACTGAGATGTGTCTAAAAAAGAAAGTTTTAAAAAGTTCGTAAATATGTTTACGGGCAGGAACGTGTTCATAGTGTTACCAAGAAAACATAAACATCCACCTGTAATCGAACTTTGTCATCCTCGGGGAAATCCATAAGAATAAGTAAATATAAACGAGGTCGACCGAGGTCATTCACAGAGATTGCTAATATCCTATGCCTCATCCATGGCTCCTGCCAATCAAAAAAACGTGTAAACAAATGAGTCAAAAATCATGACCAAACAATTTAAAATATTTATATATATAATATATATTTAAAACTTAAAGGATATGTATTAATGTTTTTGAAATCAATATTTACCTAAAACGAATATTATTTGTTTAATAACTTAGTTTATTTGAACGATATATAAACCGGTAGATTCCTCTTGAAGATGGCGCTACGATCGTTTTTGGCGCTGTGAAATAGGAAATCAAAAAAATAGACCTGATATATACATTTTTAGCGGTCCTAGAGGGAGGAATGAGCGAACAAGAGAAGCGAGACAAAAATTGAGGTCGCGTCCTCGAGTTGGTAAGGTCACCTCGCTAATCGGACGTTAACAATATTATTGTTTGGGATGTAAACAAACAAATGTGCCAATTCAATCGGGTAAAAAATAATTGGTAAAGAATGCGGCGGAAATGAGAGAGAGAGAGGGATATAGAAAGAGAGAGAGAGTAAAAATCGCGTCGTCCTCGATAGCGCGTCGGTACAGGTGGCTCGGCGAACGGTGCGCATGCGCGAGGTCGGCGCGACTGAATTGACGGCGCCATGCGCCGCCCCGCGGCGGTTTTTCACGTCAGGCACGCAAAAAACGGCGAGCGCCCCCTCTCGGCGGATTCGCACAATAACGGCGGCGGTCTCGCTCTCTCTCCTTCTTTCTTTCAGGAGTGCGCGCGCTTCGTTTGTTTACATGCCGCGTTCTGAGAAATATCTGACGCGGCCTAACGGGCGCATGGAATTCGTGCGAAGCTTGAATTTCCATTCTTAAGTTGTATCCGGTCGACCTGTTAGTGGGACGCGACGGTTCTTTTTGATCGTTGCGAACTTGTAATGAGTCGGACCTGCGAACAGGCCAGAAAACAAAAAAAGAAATGATCCTACTGATTCCCACGAACTTTTTACCCTACTCTTTCTTGCAGAAATGCCGTTCCTTTTTCGGTCCGTGAATAAATTATAATTATGATTTTTTTTCATACAAACGAGGCTGTTCTTGTTCGAAAGAAGTCGCGTAGACATAAAAAATAAAACAAATTGTAAGACAGGTTTTGACCATATTTGGTTTATACTGTTGTTTCTTTTTATAACAATTAAAAAAACACAACAATTTTCGAAGGTTTTGGTCTTGAAATTTCGAAATAAAAGTTGGGACGAAAAAATTCTGATGCTCAAATTTGGCTACTTGGAATTGTTTGTTAAGATTGTGACAAACAGTTCCTCGGCGCCATTTGAAAATCGCGGCTCAAATTTCTTCAATTGAGTTCAAGTTGTTAGCACAAAAAGCTGCTATTTATATGAGACTGTTTATTTGGGACGCGAATGAGTCAAGGGTTTCTTATTTATATCGCTTCCATTTTTTTGTATAATACAATATTAGCGAATGACTCGCTCAGTAAAATAGCAGTGTCTGAATTTTCAACCGACAAAATTTGTCGACGAAAAGAGTTAAAATCTTCAAACTTGTATTTATTTTAGCCACTTAAGTGCCCTCAACACCTGAATGTTTTTTTTTCTTCTTTTTTTGACTCAGTAAACCAATTTTCTTAAAGACGAGAAAAAATTTTGAAACATAGAAAAATGTTTAATTTCCATCACCTCTCTGTATGTTTACCTTGTATGCTTTTATTAAATATTTTTATATTTATTTTGAGATTTAAATCAGCATGATAAATTATCCGGATTAGCTCTGATAATCGGCCAAGCAAGATTCGCTT
The DNA here is from genome assembly GCA_030522925.1 of Trissolcus japonicus. Classification (NCBI taxonomy): domain Eukaryota; kingdom Metazoa; phylum Arthropoda; class Insecta; order Hymenoptera; family Scelionidae; genus Trissolcus; species Trissolcus japonicus. The sequence continues at coordinate 90,368 of JAPYZS010000274.1, read as the reverse complement.
TTGCGTCGAAATTATATTTTCAACTTGCAATCTGTCTTCCGGATCCAGACTAACGCTCCAAAGTCCGGATTGATAAGTATTCGAGCATTCTTCTTGTTATCCGCAACTTCTGGATTTAAGATTGATATATTATCAAAAACGTTCGAAGAAACGAATTATCGATCAATCTGAATGTCAGTGTTTGATTTTTGTTATTGACAAAAAAAACCAACAAAACATTTGTCATTGTTATAAATTTAAAAACAAATCAAGGTTCAATTGCAAACAAACGGTAACATTTTTTTGTTTTGATTTTTGTTAGTGACAAAAAACAAACAAAACAAAAGAACAAACAGAATAAAATTCCAAGCAAAATTCAATTTTAAACAAACGCAGAAGACTTTTGTTGTCATTTTGGTTTTCATTATTGACAAACAAAGGAAAAAAAATTTAATGTAAACATTTGATAAACTTTTATTTACGTCTTTTTTTGTTTACATTTTGTCAAGCCAAGTTTTATCATTATCAAAGAATGGTATTTAATCTAATTTGTCCATTCATTCCTTAATCTTACAATCTGATTATTCACTTTTAAAGATACATTTTAAATCAATCTTATTTGACCATTTAATTTTGTGAAACAATGTTTTCTCTTTTTTGTACAAAAGTAAACAAAAGAAAATAACTACATTCCAGGTAGATAACCTCCGAAAAATCCTCGAAAGACTTGCAAAAGATAAGTTCCATTGAACTCGTGTTTTCGTTCACACATTTTTTAGACTTTTTTTATATTTTTTTTCACACTTTGCTTTTGACGTCAGACGTTTAAATCGTCAAAAAAACTTCATCAAATTCAAGTTCAATGAAAATTCAAAAAAAAAAAATGTCTGTTTTCAATCTGTCTTTCATCCATATTGATGTTCGTACAGAAATATTTCACAAGCGTGAGTAGAAAAAAAGGGAAGGTTCCATCAAACTCGTAAACAGTCGGGATTATAACAATCGAAAATAAGGGTCCATGACACCACGTGCCACGTTCCCAGCCAAATGTTCATAGCTGAATAGCGCCAGTCCTTGAGGACAGATAGCGGTCAAAAAACTGTATCAAACTTTAACGCCTAAGATCTGTCCGAATTAAGCCATAAAAGTCAGCCAATTATCTCATCACTGATAGACGGACGATAAAAGACAATGACACGTTTATTTTGTATAAAAATAAAATATACAAAAAAAAAAGAAAAACAAAACAAACAATGAAGTGTATTTAACAATATTTGTATTTAATATTTGTATTTAATAATATTTGTATTTATAACGTGACAAATGTAATAAAGTCGTGATTTATTAATAGACGGAGAAAAAATATGTTGAATTGATTTTCAAAAGTTGCAATAAATGAAATCCAACCTGGTATACAGATCGAGACAACAAAAATGTAATACACGTTAAAAAACGCTTGACGATTTAATTAATTGGAAAATTCTTATGCAGGAATGCGAAACTCCTTGCAATATTATAATCACTGTCTTAGAAAGGATTGAGTTGACGTGACAACTAGAACATTTTCTAGAATGTCAAACTCATTTGTATTTTATTTTGTTTTTTCTCAACATCCCAATACGGAATAAGAAAAAAAATCGTTCCATCTCAGCAAAAATTGTTCATGCGAATATAATGAAAAGAACAACAAAAATCAATACCTCTGATCGTATTACACAATCCGAAAATCCTGCTCCAAGGTGGTTTTCAAATTTGTTCACAAGTTGGAACTAAAAAGAAAAAGACAAAAAAAAACATCCAATTAGCGAGAGGAAATTGCATCCCATGAAAAAATTGCGATGAAAAAGAATTGTCTATTTTTATCCGTTTCGTGTATGAGATGTTATTGAGTAATTGGGGCACGTACGGCAGGGAAATCAGATCATGAGCAGACTATTAAAATGTGTTTACGCTGCGTTCATTTCAAGGACTTGAAAGATAAAGACAAAAAAGAAAAGAGTAAAAGAGCGAGACATACGGATAAACAATAGGCACAAACGAGACGCGACGTTTTCAGAGCCCAGACGATTTCCGTCTCTCGCTTGATCCAATTACGATCAGATGTTGCGAAATAGGTTAGGTCATCGCTGGCACGTCAAGAATTTCGCGTCCTTTCGTCAGAGCCGTTTTCAAATCGGCAACGCCAATGTAAACAAAAACACAATCGCCTGGCCTCGTGAAAGCAGCCGAGACAATTGTCAGCACGAATTGGCGAATCTCGTCGCCGCGCGCCGATTACACAATTCTCGTCCGTGCTTTCTATTGTGCAAAAATTGGTCGCTGGGATAAAAAAAAAAGAGAAAAAAAACATGCCGCGATGACAGTGCAAAACGTTTTCTCTAGGGATGAAGCAAAGTCGCAGAAACTCGCTCGACCAAAAACATTCGTTCTCGGCGATTTTTTGCAACTAGGAGCGTGCGGGGGCCAATTGTCGCGCAGCAGATTGGGTTTTGCTTGTTTACTCACGGACTCCTACGCTGGATGAAGAGCGATATTTCCACGGCCTGCTTTTCACCTCGATGGATTTCACTTCGCACTTTTTCTCTTTTTCCTTTTCAGCTGAACGCGAAGGGACGAGCTTGTAAACAAAGATCCAATTTTGCACTGCGCAAGCGCACTCTTCCGAGCCGCACCGTTACTACCAGTGATACCAACAGTCGATCAACAGTAAACCAACAGCGCCATCTGTGAAGAAAGATTGATTTTTAATAAAAACGTACAATAAAATTACAATTTAGTAGTTAATCAATGAACGTTGTTTATGTTTTTTGTTAAATTATCCCCGCCATTTTGCTATAAACTGTGAAGGAAAAAAATGTGTTCAATTTCTTTTAGTTAACAAATCTGCCACTGGAGGCGTTTCGGTTCATGTTTTTAGAGAGTTTTGCGATAAATTTACGTTATTCATTAAATATTGGTTGCTTATTTTCTGACGTTTGATTGTTAATAAACAAAGGTAAATGTACAAAAATTTTCCAAAATTTTTATATTAGTCTATTTCGTTTGAAAGAAAAAAATGTAAATTTACTTTTGCAATTTTTGCAGAAAATAAATATTTACAAATAGATCAAATTTTTGTTCAAAAACACTACTTTTCTTCAATTAAACTTTACAATTGCATTGAACATTATCAATCGCAATTTTTTCATTGTTCAGATTATTTATTTTTGAAAAGTGATTAATAATTTTTGCAAACTGAACTTTGATAACCTCTAAAATGGAGTATTTCACTGTTATTATTTATACTAAAAAAACATATAAACAATAATAAAAACAATAACGAATAAAAAAAATATTTTCTTATTTATTGTTTTGAGTATTTTACTCATGTTTAAAACTTTTGCAGGTATATAATTATTTCTAAGGGACAAATAAAAAAAGCATGAATCCACCTCAAACTCAGGCAGGAAAGCCTGTGGAACAGGAGTTCAGTGTACGTTTGCCACGGACTCGTCACAAATGTCTGAGCGCCATGAGGTTCAATGGGAACCTGAACGTAGACTTTACAAAGTGGGCCAACGTCAAGATGCAACGCGAAGATAATTCAGCTGAGTACAAGGGGGCTGACGACGACATGCCAAAGTTTGGCGCAGGTTCCGAATTCGGAGCAGAGGCTCGACGCAGAAAATATGCTGGTTCCAGCAAGAAATACAACATTGAGAATCAACCTTGGATTTTGAAAGTAAAAAGAATTATTATTTTTTCAATATTATTTTCTTAAGTTGTTTCTGATTTAAAAAAGTTATTTTGCAAAGAATGTGCATTTAAATGTAACTATTTTTCAGTGTGGAAAAACCAATAAGAAATTCAAAGGCACCCGGGACGGCGGTATAAACGAGAACTGTTCGTATTACGTTTTTGTGACACCTGGGGATGGGATAATCGAAGCGTACCCACTTAAGGAGTGGTACAATTTCACCCCAATCCAAAGGTACAAGGCCCTAAACGCGGACGAGGCTGAGAAGGAGTTTAGTCGTCGTAACGACGTGTACAATTACTTCAACTTGATGGCCAGGAAGAAGGCCCGTAACGAAAACGAGGAAGAGGAGGTCGAGCTCGAGGAGAAGAGCAAGAACAAAGCAAAGAAGGAAAAGGACTTCAAGATCTCCGAGATCGACGACTGGATGGAAAGCGACGAGGACGAGTCGGATAGCGGTGGTGAGACCGAGAAGAAAAAGAAGTCAAGCGATGACGAAGGGGGAAAGAAGAAGAAAAAGGGGGCGGTCGTTAAGAAGAAGAAGAAACACGATTCCGACGCCGAGGCGTTCGAGGAGAGCGACGACGGCGACGAGGAAGGTCGCGAACGGGAGTACATCTCGGACTCGTCTGAGTCCGAGTCGGATATCGAGCAGAAGAGCGAGATCAAGTCAGTTGCCGAGGAGGACGCCCTAAGGAAACAGTTGGTTTCCGACGACGAAGAAGCAGAGGAGCAAGAGGACAAGGGCGAGGAAGAGGAGGGGGAGGCATCGGACGCCGACAAGGATAAGGCAGAGAAGAAGACGAAGAGCCAGAAACCGAAACAGAAGAACGACTCGAGCGACTCCGGGTCGGATTCGGACGAACCTGCCAAGGACAACGTCCAATCCGCCGGCGCGACGATCAAGAGGAAGATGGACGCTGCGAGCGCCGAGCAGGTGAAGCGCATGAAGGTGGACTATTCCAGTCCCGGACCCAGCTTGAGTATGCCCGGCTCGGGTGACCCGGTGCTAACTGAAAGCGCTGTGAGGAGATACTTGCAGCGCAAACCGATCACATCGGCGGAACTGCTTTTGAAATTCAGAAAGAAGACGCGGTTGACTCCCGATCAGCTTGTGAAAAACATCACCGAGATACTCATTAGGATCAAACCGACGGTGAAAACCATCGGGGATAAGAAATACTTTTCGCTGCCTTAATTAAGACAGTGTTTTTTTTCTTTTTCATTTTTGTTGTATTTTCCTGGTGACTTTTTTATTTCTTCAAGATGACTCTTGATATTTATTTTCTATAAATATATGTTTATATTGTAGTGGAAGATGATTAGTTGTTGGGATAAAACGATCCTGTGACTTAGTAGGTGTATTTTCTTGACCCTTGATAAAATTTATTCGAGATTAAATAATAAAGTTATTATAAATTTGAACAAAGTCGGTTTAATTTATTAGCTATTTATTGTCGACTTAAATTCATAACTTTACAATTATAGGTTTAACAATAATCTATCGGTACATCCAAAAAGTTTGTAGATAAAATTTTAAATCTCTGGTAACACAAAACATCCATTCACGCGAGGGACGACTTTTCGATCACACAATCCAGAATCAGGAAAATCATTGATCATCTGTTAGCTGGTTTCATAGCAGTGGCGTTGAAACTCCTGATGTTCATGCAGAGAAGACTTAAAGCATCACGTTGATGCACGTCGTAGGACGCTTTGAGGTAGAAATTCCGATGGCAACCGTGGCAGATGTAACTGAAAACGCAATCAATCATTGTTCCATCAGTGAAAAGTTAAATTCAACAATTGGGACTCAAATATGACAATTCGAGATGACAATTTTGCGGTTTTTATATATAAAACTTGCAAAAGTAAAATCTGAGTTTCAAAATATAACCCAAAATAAATCCTTTTGGAATAAAAAAAAATCTGTTGGATGAAAATTGGACGCTCACTCTGTGTAGTTGATGTTTTTGTTTTCCTTCTCCCTTTTGATTTTCTTATCACACGGCGGCGGCATTTTTGAAAAAATTTATCTGAAATCAATTTCGTCGCAGTTAGCATGTATATCAAAGTTCATATCTTTTGATTAAGCCCATTATCAAAGTTTTTGTGTTTTAATGACGCAAAATCGTCGAAATGAAACTTGTCAATGAAATACATCATGACACCTCCACGTGGACATTTGGTCTAGTTGCACAAATACCTCAACCTCGTTAATGTTTTTATTCTCATTAAAATCTTCGACTTTAAATTCAAATTAATTTTTCAATTCAACTGACAACAAAAAGTGACAGTAAACATGCATATTAGATTAAAAAAGTTATTAAATAATTTTTTTGGTAATCAGATGGGTAATTAACTTTCACAGCAAAGGTACTTACATGGAAGCTCCGGTGGTTGCAGCCAAACTGAATTTCCTTCAAGTTTGGGAACTAACGCGAGGCAGAATGAAATATTGTGATTTATATTTGATCCCCTACACGAAAGTCAGGTACGGGACCTTTTTTGTCGGCCAATTGTGTCGATTTTGAGTTTTCCTTGGATTTCCCCCAATCGGACTGATTCGGACTGATAAAAAAGAAAGAACCGAACTGTCTTTCTTTTTGTCCCCAATCTGTTATCGGAATACTTTTTTTGGGGATCTTAGAATTTTCACTGATGTACTGCAGTTGACTGTAATTTGTTCAACATCAATGAAAAATAAAAATAAGCAAACAAATGAAAACAAACTTTAAAAAATGTAAACAAAGATAAACAAAATAAAAATAAATATAAATAGATGTAAACAAAAATAAGATTGTAAACAAATCTGAATAAGTTAAATCAAAACTGTGTACAAATTTCTGTACGAAACTTGCAGTTGGTATTTTTAATCCGTCTTATTGTAATGCCATTAAAAATAAAATCTTTATCTTAATCACGTAAGAAATCATAGAAACGAAGTCAATTATTGTTTGTAATTTTGAATTATGTTTGAAATAACATTGCGGACTGACCTCAGGTACGAGATTAAGAAATTCGAAGTCGTCACGGTGAATCAATAGGTAAATAAATGAAGATGCGATCGATACACTCGAAACCCACACCGGTCAATGAAATGTAAACAGAAGTTTGAAATCAATACAGATGTGCACGATTTATGAAAAACTACAAACAGCAATATTCGTAAACAGCAAACCATTTTCATAATCGTGGGACCAATTGTCAATCCTTTTGTTTTCACCTTATTATTTTCAATTTTCTTTCATCCTCAAAATGTTCCATGATCGATTAACTTTTAATCTTTTCATCCCTTAGCTCCTTAATTACCACAGCATTGTCGGTCCAACTTTTCAAAACAACCGCCATGCATGAAATTTGCACATAAATAGAACCGAGTTTAGGACAAAGTGGGGACACCGGGTGTTAAATTAAGAACACAAGACTTTTGTTACGAGAAACCCCGGAGGCCCACTGAAAATCTGCAAAACTTACTTATTCCTTCAGGTGAGAAAACACCTTAAAATTCTTCTTTCAGTTTTAATTTACTCTTAAAATTCACCCTATAAAAACGTCGCTCAATTTTCAATGTCATAAATGCAATCATTTTCAAAATGATAAATTGGTAAGAAATTTATAATGATGAGTTTGTTACATCTCGAGTTGTCTTATTTTAGAGAGGCTTAAAAAATAAAAAAAATTATCATAAAAGACGAGATGTTTGCTCTGGACGAACTGCGTGAGCAGATCAAGTGTTGCAACACCAACGAACATCGAATAGGTGTAGCGGTCCAGCTGTTCACGCAGCCTCCGAAAATCGAGGCGCAACAGAAGAACGCCGATGAGTCGAAGAAATTTCGTGACGAGGGTAACCAACTTTATTCACGCAGCAAAACTTTGGAACAATTTTTACAGGTTCTTGAAAAGTACTCGAGAAGTATTGCGTTTGCCCCAATTGGTTCCACTGAATTGTCCATCGCTTATGCTAACAGGTCAGATGACTTTTCGTCTATTAAACAATCATAAACAATAATGACCAAATGAAAAAATGACAATTTTTTTCAGATCTGCCATACTTTTTCGAATTGAAAAATATGAGGAGTGTGTCCAAACGATCGACAAGAGTCTGAGTTTCGGTTACCCCGATGCGATGAGACCCAAAGTTTTGCTCCGCAAGATCGAGTGTCTAAAAGCACTGAAAAATGCAGAATCAAACAAAGTGTACCACGAAACTCGCAGATGGATCGACATGATTGAGAACAAAGAAGAACGTGAAATAACTCGGCAGAAGCTTGAGCTAAGTTACAAAAAGGAGTTCGATCATAGTCCAGCGACAGAGACCGACGTGGAAGATCTAGCGCCGAATTTTTATTACAAAAAGTTGAACGACGAAGCGCCGGTCGCTTCCGCCGCCGTGGAGATAAGGCACAGCAGGAAATTTGGGCGCCACCTGGTGGCCACTAGGGACATCCGGCCCGGAGAGATCCTGGCAAGGGAAGAACCGTTTTGCATGGTCCTGAGTTCGTCCAAACGGTACTCTTACTGCTGGAAGTGTCTGGAGCCGCTTTGGAACTGCGTCCCCTGCGAGCGATGTGTTTACGTTCTTTATTGCTCGGACAGTTGCAGGCAACAGGCTTGGGACCAGTTTCATCAGGTGGAATGTTGCGTTTTGCCGCATCTGCTTGGATTGTACAATCCTGAAAAGACGAACAAACAGATTACCATGCTCAGACTAATTATCTTGGCCTTGAATGAAATTCAAGATTTTGAAAAACTTGCTAGACTGGTCAAAGAGATTGATAGGTGTGAAGGTACAATAATTTTTTTTGTTTTGAAAAAACAAAATATTTTTTTGGATGATAATTTAAATGTAATATATCTCCTTTTAGATTCTAGAACGAGAGGTTTCCTGGACAGAAAATTTCAAAGCAACAAATTCCAAACCATCCTGAGTCTGAGTGGTTTCAAAGAAAAGAAAGAAGATGTTCCATTTCCGGTTCAGGAACAATGCTTGTCTTTTGTATGTACAATCTTGTATCAACTAGGTACAAGGTCGAATTTTTTTGGAGACCAGACGGAAGATTGGCAAAGTCTTGCGAAGAAGAAAGAAGTCCTTCTAGTGGGGAACTTGCTCTGGAGGATGCTGGATACCATCAACATGTATGGATTTTGTGTAGGTACCTAAAAAATAAAACAGTTGTTAATTTGAGGCTCCGTGCGGTTCAATATTTCAGGCCAGGGAGCACTCCGATCAGACTGACAAAGGGATGGGGATCGCCATCCTGGCCTTCTTGAGTTTACTCAATCACAGTTGCTATCCAAACGTCGCCAAAAGTATTCGCAGGAAGTACGAATTTGTCTTTGCCATTCTACCTATCAAGAAAGGAGAACAGGTACAATTATACCTAGTCGAGCTTACAGAGTAGACAGGAAATTGAATTGGAAAATTAACTTTTGTTTTTAGCTTTTTATCAATTACGTTGCTAATTGCGGAAAGACTTCCAAACTTGAGAGACAACAGGATTTGTACAAGCGTTATTTTTTCACCTGCGAGTGCATAGCCTGCAGCGAAAACTGGCCACCTACTGAAAAGTTTCCAAAACTTCAAGTAGGTTTGACAGCTTTAAGAAAGTAAAAACGTACAATCCAATCAATCAGACGACAAAATGAAATTATTCTATTAAAATTAAAAGATTTAAAAAAAATGTTTGTTTCATTAATCATACAATTTTTTGGATACAATGAAATGCAGGAAGTTGCAGTCATCACCGGCCTAATCTCGACACCAAAATGGGAAGAACTGCGTAACGAATTACAAGCAGCCGTTTCGTCCATCAATAAGCCAGTAACGGAATACTTAAGTTGCATCACGGATGTTCCCAAGCTGCTGGACCGTCTCAGTCGCATCCTAGAAGTTTTAACAGCCAGTGTTCCCCCGCCTTGCAAAGAGATCGAACTGATAAGCCAAAAAATTCGCATGGTGTATGAAAAAACCAGGTACAGTTAAAAGGCCGTGGACAACTCGTTTTTCAAGAATTTGAATGTTTGTTTTATTTTTCCACAAAAGAAAAAACACTTCGTACGACTTCCTTATGCTCGGTATTACCATTCTAAGTGGAAGTAAAAATTCTGTACATACATAGATGCCGCGCTAGTTTCTTTTTCTTTTTTTTTTTTTTTTTCAAAACACCAGCACTCACGCACGCAACTTTTATACCTCGATACATTTTTACATGACAAATGCAGCCGAAATGCCAGAATCGCAGCAGTAATCTGTAATTATTATCAAAAGAAAACCAAAAGGACAAGTTTCGGGATGTTACAAATGTTTATAGATCTGCCACGACGACGGTACAATGTTTGTACTAAGTTTTACCACTATCACACCGAAGCAAATTGACTAAACGTAAAACCGAGGCACAAGATTGAGTCAGGATGTAGGGGTCCTGTATAGAAACGCGCGACTTGCAATTTTGTACGGCGACCCTCAGACTAAATTGGTTGTCACTGTTTATTTACAAATCGCATAGAAATTTCGTCAGCGTTATACAAATGAGATGAGTTTTGATTTTCTGGTTTCGTCCAAATACGTGGTACTTAAAAATCGGACTTGCTTATTTAGAATATCCCATAGATTATTATGTGTACAAACACGCGAATGCAGCCTGCCCATCGTAACAATTTTTATCATGAATTTCAATATTTACACGATGATTTTCAAGCCATCTAAAGCATGGAATTTTCGGTCTCACCATCATCCAATCTCAATCACGCCTTGGATGAATAAATTAAGTTCTCATTATTAAATATCGGGCAAGAATTTGCACAATTCGAGTTCCACTAGTTCTGGCCGTTGAGATTTTTTTTGTTTTCTTATTTTTCTTTTTGTTTCACATCTTAGTTCTCGTTTCATTTGATTGTACTTGGATTATTAACTTTGATTGAAATTTAACGTGTCCCTCGCATCAGAAGTGATTACAATAAGCCTGTTTGATTTTATCGCAACTTTGTAACGCTCAAGTCGTGTACACCGCAAAAGTAGCAGCGCCCTTCCGCAAACGTCTTGTACATTACGTTCAATTTAATTCCCCGCTTATAAAAATTACAAAACTCGCTGGCCGCGACAGTTTTACAAATTTATTGTACGAGTTTAAGCAACGTCGTCTGGCGTGGAAAAAAAAAATTCTCAGGCTTATGACTGAGAAATTAAAAAAAAAAAGAAACAAATTTTCTAAGCAGCTTGCTAAGCAGATTTTTCGACTTGCCACTCGGAAGGACGTTGCGGATTTGCAAAGGAAACTGGGTTTTGCAACTGATGTTAAAAATAATGTAGATTAGCGTAGGCACTTTTAGGAAAGCAGCTGAACTTTCAGCAAATTTCGACGCTTTTGCAGTGATGTGTGAGATGAGTTTGTTTGCAATTTTTCGAATTAGAAAACGACATCAGGGACAAATTTCATCAAAGATCTTGGCCAGCTTGATTTGACAATCTTATTTTTTTTTTGTTTTAATTCATTCGTTTATTATTTGTTAGTTTTACAAAATTGTCAAACCAATCGGGTCGTTTTTTTTTCAGTCTGATTGAAAGTATTCGAATTACGCTCAGTATTTGATTTCATCCTATCAAACGATTAAGCACTATGATATTTGAATGAAAATGTTTCAGTAGGGAAGACTGGGCCGAAATGGACTCGAAGAAAAACCTGTTTTTGAATGAAATTTAGTTTAAACATTACAAAACACAAATTATAACAAAACAGAATTTAATATAAAAAAATTAAAATTTAATAAAAAGTTTGTTCGAAATAATTTTATGAATTGTGAACATTTTCAGCCTAGTCTGCCCTACGTATGTTTCGTTTCTGTTGATTAATTCGTCCTTTCTACAAAGCGACAAAAATTTTAATTGAAATTAGTTCTCTAAAATGTAAGGTAAAATGTAAAAAAATAAAAAGAATAAAACAATAGTATAAAAACAGAAAATTTAAGTAAAAAATAAACGTAAAAAGTTGAAGAAAAATTATCCCACGATTGAATTATTTCGTCGAGTTCATCGTAGAATAATTAGTCCCCAAGACCTGTTTATCTTGCTGCTTATTAATTAAAATAAACAGAGAAGCTGTAAGAAGAAAAAGAAAAACGAGTTTCCAGCAAGTGGAAATATTCGCAAGAAATATTTCCTTAATACTTGTTTATAATTCATCTTATTTGCAATTCAAAGACTAACAGCAAACAAAAACTTTTTGTCGCGAAACGAAGAAAAAACCACCCTTATTATATTATACCCTTATTGTAAAACTTTTCATGATTGGAGAATTCGCGAAATGAACTGTGCCGAACAAATATACAGAGACGACGCGGCGTCCCGCATTGTATACTAAGTACTCTGATAAATAAATTAAACTTGCTAGATAATTAATAATCTTAAGGTAACTAAATTGCACATCAAAAGAGAATAGCATCGAGCCAGTGATACAGTTTCTGGAATGTGATAAGTTATTTCTCAAAAGTGAATAAATTAAGTCGAGATTAATTGCCTCACTGACTTGACGATATCTGAACTCAAACAACGTTAGACTTTTAAACAGAGAAAAAAAACAATAAGAAACTCACCTCCCCTTCCCTCTCGAATTAAGTTATTAATCACTACATGATTATGAGATTCATTGTCGAGGCGACAAGTGGCGCGATATTAAAAAAAGCCCCCAATCGAATCAGCACGTCGCCTTAATTTCAAATTCCCTAAATTAATCTACCGAACAATTGTTCGTTGTCAACGTTCAATCTGTCGCCGCTCATCGGTCGTAGCGTCCCTGTAAAAATATCACGGCAAACTTTCCTCTTATACCGGTTGGATTTTATTTGTTGATATTTTCAAATGTTATTTTTATTAACAAAAGTACCATAGTGTGTGAATATTCTTACAGGATCGCTCTGAGATCGGTCCCCTGAACAGATTCGACCCTTCAGGGTTGAAGTTTCAGATACAAAAAAAAATCGTGAACCTTCAGTTGGAGATTTCGGATTGCAAAAACGATTGAGTTGTAAAAATTTGATGTAGGATGAATTTGGATTATTGCACCTTGAGGCCCGCTGAAGGGTCAAAGGTCGATCTCGTGTCTCGAGGCCGTCGCAATCAGAATAGACCGAGCTTGGTACGAAGAAACTCCTTGATCGGCACGTAGTATTGATTTCTTAAGGCCACCATTTCCGGTGTTTTTCGGAGCGCAGTGAACAGGGACGAGTCCGTTTCGTAGATCACAATGAAGACGACGAAGAGTACGGTGACGGTGAACATGAACGCCGGCACGAACAGCCGGATCACGCGCAGACTCTTCTGCCGGAAGTGCGCGTCCAGGTGGCGGGAAGGTGCGCGCATCTTCGAGTTCTGGAGCTTCTGCATCTTGAGCACCGGGGTGACCGAGCGCGACTTGCCCGTCGCGTCCACCAACTGGCTCTCGGAAGACGAGTGATCGAACGAGTCGCGGAAGTAGTAGTCGTTCGCCTCTCCCTCGTGTTGGCAAGCTAAAACAAAAACGTTGAATAAAAATTTGATTCTCAGTTGATCAAAAAGTACAAATTCTATGACGATTTGAGTTACTGAAAATGGTTCATGGTTCTTTTAAGAAAGATGGAAAGTACGAAATCAAGTATAAAATGAGTTACAATTGTATTTATTATTTAATACTTGAATATTAAGAATAAAATTGAGATCGAAGAGATAAAAGTCGACTCCGCTGTGATTCACATGCGAATCGTTGGTGCAACAGTGAATTCAAAATTAATTTAGTGAATGAATAAAAAGGTCAAAGCGAGCGCTCACAATGAACATTTTAACACAGATCGTCATGCCACTTAGATTAGCGCAAAAACCAGAATGACTACTAGGCAAGCAAGATGAATGAAGTTGGGATTCACGAGGAGCCAAGGAAGTGAGGGTACGAACGATGTTCCAGGGATATCTTCAATGGCGAGATTTGTACGATGAAGTTTAGTTGATTGGATGAATAGTCTTCTTGAATCTGATGGAATTATAAAGACTCCTGAAAACGCTATCCGGTAAATTAATATCTACGGATTCCAAACATCTAACTGTAATTATGTGTGATATCAGAATAATCTACTAATTGGACATCCTGAATAATGACCCAACTTCAATAGATTCATTTTCTCGTTAATCAAAAAATCTCTAATATGAAAAAAAATCTATATTTTTATATACCAATATTAATACAAGCAGCTTTATTTTCATGCAGATGAAAATATGGAATATCATTTTAATTTTCTTTAAAAAAAGTGACAGGATAATTAAAAAATGAAACTTCAACCGCAACATTTTTAATTTGAGTTGCAACAAAACACGATAATTGAAAAGTTAAAAACCGAGTTTACGTTTTGAGATGTAAAATGCAAAAAATTTGATCATTTAAATTATAATTAGATATATTTATACTTATAGTTCATAACTAATTAAACAACAATATATGAAAAGTGGACAAGACACCAATTCGTAGTTAGCTTTGAAATCACCCACAATTTATACAACTTTCCAAAAGGATTTATTGACCGAGAAAAGAGACTTCCATCTCTGAATATGTAGATTTGAAACTTAATTTTTCTTTTTTTTCTGAATAGCGTTTTCCAATTGCAGAAGAACATCGCAGACCATGAGGATCTTGAATGAGTCGATGATCGTTGTTCCGTGGAGGCTTACCTGAAGCCTTGTTGATGTTGTTTGCAGACGGACGAGCGCCATCTACGACGGTGCCATTGGGCGCTTTGTTAGGCGGCCTTACCTGGTCGCGTTTGGACGGCAGGTCCGTCACGACTTGGCCGTTGGGCGGCGACTTCACCGCGACCTTGGACGTCTTGATGATGATGGCCGTCGATCGCACGATCTTCGGGCTCTTTTCGAGCGTGTTTATCTTTCGTCGGACCACGTGCTCGATGTCCTGACCGTTGAGCTCATCGGAGCCTATGACTATTTTCTGACTATACAACGGTTGCGGTCGGTTCAAAGTGCTCTTGGGGAATGTCAGTTTTTTCGCTTGGTTTGTGGTTGTGGAGGTTGAGGTGTAGGTAGCACTCGCATGCGAATCATTTTCGTCTACTGCTAAAGAACAGAAAGAAATAATACAAATGATAACGACTAAGAAGCCAACAGAGAATAAGCTCTCAAGCGTCGCCGCCCTCCCATAAAATATTACTTGCTTATTATCTTTCAAATGGGTAACAACAGCGTCGTTCACAGGACCTTTTTTTTTCAGAACATCATTTAGTTGTTTTTCCGTTCTTGGATTATTTCACGGACGAACAAATTTTAATTTTCGTTTGAGAACTGAAGAATTAAAACTATACAAGCGTTTAAAAATAAACACCGTTAAATCAACTCAGACTTTATCCTGCACAAAGAAACTTCAAAACTTTGTATTAATCTTATTCAGGACATCAATGGATCTTAATCAAATACAAAGTTTGAAACATTTGGTGCGCAACAGAAACTCTTTTTTTTTTGTTCAAACGGAAAAAAAGTTTACAAATATTGTTGAAACCTTTCATTAGCAAATAAGAGTAAAAGTTGAAAGTACAAGTGTAAAATATTGCAGAACACTTTTCTGAATCCTGTAAGAACGATTTGCAAGCCGTTTTGTTGTCCCCTGACAATGTGACGGTTCGCATGCAACTCTGGGATGCAGGCAGAGTGAAAATCGGCATCCGCGGTTAAACAAGACCTGGAGATTCTCCGGGCGGTGAACAAAACGAATGAATTGTGGCCGACTAACCGTTATTCCTGCGAGTGTGTATTTCCTGATCTTCGGACACGGTTTCGAGCAGAGGTAATGTATTGTCTGGGCAGTAAGGCGAGCTTAGGGCCGCTCCTGAACACAACTCCGACATCCCTGCACCGTCTAGTCCCGCGCTGTGACAGCTTCGGGGTAAACTTGAATACCCTAAAAATAATTATTTAATCAATATTTGATTTTAATTTTAGACTTGAATTTAATTTTTATAGATTTTTATTTATATAATTTCAAATGAAATTTAAAATTTCAATTGTTTAATATTTAATTTGTTTGATTATCAATTAAATTATTCCCATAATTATCAACAATTATGTTCGAATACATTTACATGTTATTTAATTTTAAATAAAACAGTTTGGATGATTTTGAAGGAACAAAATTTTGAATCACATAGTGGAGTCTATAAATCAATCGGGGTTGTAATAAGGGCACTAACTGATCTCAACGAGATCTTGGCTCGGCGTGCTGGGAGTTGCCGGAACGCTGCTGGCTTTTCTCTTAAAGCTTGTCGATTGGCATCGCTGGATGGGCGGCTCTTCTTTCCTCAGAGGTCCTGATTCCTCCAAAACTTCTCGCTCGGTTCTGCCGGTGTATTTGAACTTCGTGCCCCAAGAAAAGAGGGAACCGCCGCTCATAACTGGGGCGTCCGATGCTCGAGACAATCTGATGAAAAAAAATCACAAGGATGATCAATTTTATAAAATAAAATTTATCTCACACGTAAAATGGAACACAGAAATGACGAAATTATTTCAACCTAATGTTAAAATAAAAATATAAAATTTTGATAAAAATGATAAAAGACATAAATTTTTAAATGATTCATTTTAACCATAGAGTAACAATGGAGTTACATTTTGTTCTTTCTCTCCCAAATTCTCCATTTCCAACTTCGTTTCATCTCATCCAGATGTTTGTCTTTGTATTTCATGTTTCAGCAAACAAATCACAATATCGTTTACATAAAATAAAACTTGCCTAGTATTCTATCTAGTTCAAAATCATCATTTATTACCATTAAACTAAGTACCCAAATTTCGGTCTTTGCTCGCTCTCTAAATCTAAGACTTTGTCAAAGCCTATTTCAAAAAAGTGCGACAGCAGCGCCACCTTCAGTTTATTCATATTCATTAAAAACTACCTTAATATTTACAACTTAAATAAATCTATACAAAAATATATTTCTTTTTTTTTCAGGAGTTAGCCTACGCTCAGCGACTAGTGAAAATCAATCTGTACAATATAATTTTACCTGAATGAAATATTCAATAATCGAGATCAATAAAAAATATTGTTGCAAATGAGTTGGAGTGAGTGATGATTCTAATGACATGAATTAGCCTGGGCGTGGATTGTCACCGAGATGTTGATAATGGCGATAATACTCACGTGAAGAAGAGCTTTTGTTCCAGGGCGCATCTCCATACGTAGCGGCAATTCGAGCCCGTGGGACACTTGAATCCAACGGTATGCTTTTTCTGCAAAATGTGGCAGACAAATACTCTTGCTATACTGGTTTCTACAGCGATCGATGCCAGATTAACTACTTGATCTAATGCTATTGTTATTCGCTATACGAGGATGGATCAAATTTGACCGAGCAACGCTAAAGCAGTAACAAACATCCAATCAAAAGTAAACGTAAAAATAAACAACAAATGAACAATTATTGAAAAAAAATAGCAATCGAGAAAAGAAAAAAACTAAATGAAAAAAAAGTGACTCAAGATTTGGGTCAACGTCTCGATTTCGTTTCTAAATCAGACTGTCAGATGGCAAAATTGCGTCACTTTTTTTTATTTTACCTCCAACGCTTCTTTGCACATCCTTTGCACAAAAAATCATAACTTTTAAAATCTCAGAAAAAAAATGAACGAGATTAAATTAAAATTATCATTTTTTAATTAATCAGAAGAAAAGTTTTTTTAATTGTAAAAAAAGTTGAGTTAGAAATTGAAATTGAAATGATAGGTAAAAGTGAAGCTTCGATACTGGAATAAGTTTGCAAGTTTGTGATTTGTTTGTGTGTAGTTGTTTCACAGATGTACAAAAAGCCGCGCTGTTTATAACGACGATTGGTTTAGGACTGCGAAACACTGCTTGATCCGTCACCGCCGACAGTCAACTCACCTTCGTCCTCATGTCCTGATCAATGCGCAGCATTGGAAAATAATGAGATTAGTCTGTTGGCGTAACGACCGGACTATATACTAGATTGTGACGGGTAAAGCCTGTGTCATCGATTTTTGTCTTTCACGACTAATACCGGTCATGTGTCATTGCCAATTTGTCAAGACGACTTTTCTTTCGAGTTATTTCAGAGGCCATCCAACCTTTGACCCTAATTGACCCTTTTAATAGGTCAACAAAAAATAAACAAATACATAAAAAATAAATAAATAAACAACAAAATAGATAAACAAAAATGTACAAATGGTTGAAAATCATTATCTTTCATTGCGTTAAAATTGCAAAGTAAGAAAAATAGACAGACAAATTATAAAATCAAATGTTATTCCAAGTACAAATTTTGATCACTGAATGTTTAATAGCGGTATAAGACAATGCTAACCGTTGTAGAATTCCAACTGAAATGATTATTCGTTTGTAGAATTTGTTTGTAGACATTGACACGTTTATACAATTAATAAAAAATTTCCCTTGACATGAATGTCGTACTCATCTTGTATATAATTGAATATACTCCTTTAGATCAATATTGTGATAGTTCAGATCAGATCCCGAAAAAAGATTCAATTATCTTTACTTATTTTTATTTTTTTTTTTTTTTTTATTTTGGAAGAAAAGAATTTCAATTAAACTTTTTTATTCGAACAAAATTCGCCATTTTTGTATCCACTGAACAGAAAATCTTTTCCAGACTTAATTGGAAATGACATTCATGAATTAATAACGTCTCCGCGCTGACTGAAATTCTTCCGATAAATAATTAATACAGAATCAACTTCGCAAAGATAAAAGTCACCGTAATTGACCGTTCTCGCTGCGGAGCGTAAGGGCATGTACACCTGTGGTGCATTATTAAACTGTCGCAAACACGTGGCCGATACGCTTTATACACTTGATTTCTTTCTTTTTTCTTTTTAATCTTGATATTTTTTCATTCAAGCTTTTCATCCAAACTTTACATCGCTTACATCATTTTATATATAATTATAAACTTGCCTTTTTTTCTAGTTTTAAAACTTTTTCTACTTTCATTTCTCACTTTCTTCTTTTAAATTTTGGCTCGCTATACAGCCAATGAAAAAACTCGACAAACATTTTTTAATAATGTAAATGCGTAGTCATCAGACTTCACCTCGAAACAATTCAGCAACTGTTTCAACTTGATCTCTGTAATTTAATTTTGCAACGCTATTCCTCGCTTGGTTTGTTTTTTGAGATGTTTGGCTTTGAGACTGGCGGTTAATATGACGATCCTTACCTCGGTTATGGTCAAGTGGACAATAAACATCTTGCCCTCATAGTTAATCTTCTGAACTTCCGACCAGCGGAAATGGTTCGTTTTTTTGGAGCCTTGGAAAGTGAGGATGCCACTGTGATTGATCCCTAAGTAAAGTTGATTACCCTTGATGTCCTGGAAGAGCAGGAAGATGTTATCAAAAATGAATAATTTTTTAATTGGAGAGAATGAAATGTTATTAAATTGCTAAGCCTTTATTTTACATCATTTTATAAAAAAAAAAAAAAAAAAAAAAAAAAAAAAAAAAAAAAAAAAAAAAAAAAAAAAAAAAAAAAAAAAAAAAAAAAAAAAAAAAAAAAAAAAAAAAAAGTGAGGGAGGGAGAGCGACGAGTTGGCTGATCAGCGATTTGATTAATGGACACCGCTATGCTAGCTTTCATATGTGCACGCCAGGGGTCGCGCTCGCGAAATACGAACTGCGATATCTAACAGTCTGGCAATTAATTATCCTGGCTCCTGCAGAAATCCTGTTAATAATGCATGTTTGTTCGTGCAACTACACCGGTTATCTTTCCGGGCGATACCCATCGTGACGACAATGTACCGGGTCCTGTTCCGCGACCATTCTTCGGGCGCCATCTTGGATACGCTCTTTCGAATTTGGAAATTGCATCAGCGATGGATTTCCGGACCATCGGGTTATAAATTGAACAGAATAGAAAAAATAAAAAAAACGGCGATAACTCAGTTCGATCAAACATTTTGTTCGACCGAATTGAGTTTTATTCGAGCAAATAAAGCAGTGTGAGAATTAATGTTCGGCGCTTCGGACGTAAAAAGAACGCACGTCTGCAATCAGAGTAACAAACAACAGAGTTAAAACGGCGCGAAGAAGAGGCAACGAAACAGTAAAGGGTTCTGACAGTAACGATTCCACCGGTGCGGAAGCGCGAAAAAATCGCAGTTTTGTACAAACCGACTTATGTATTAAACTGTAAAACACATTTTTTTGTTTGAAAAAAAAAAAAAAAAGAATGAAGATAACTTAAAGAATTTGATTGACGAGATATTTTTGATTGTTGACTGAGAGATATGAGTTTTATTATGTGTGATTGGTTCTTGTTGGACAATAAGGGGCAAGAAAAATTGATCCCTTCGGACATGATTACATTGTTGACTTATGTCGATCTGACAAAATCGACTGTGTTTTACGTCTGAATTCGAGCAATCCAATTATCACGGTCTTATGATTTTTCGTAGCCATGTTACGTGATCTGGCTGACACCCAAAACGTTCCACCGGCCAATATCTAGATGAAGTATGTTCACTTTTTATTGTACATCCCCGTTGATTTTTATCACTCGAATTGATGTTACTCATTTGAATTATTTACTGATTCACTATTGCTTCATGTGAAAGAGTACATTATTTTCGAAGATGAATGCACAACGATTCCTCTGATTCAACCGCTGACCCGGTTATAAACGCGCATAAATTCTTAAATTTTCAAGTTTTTTTAGGAACGCTTAGAAAATAATTGACCGAAATTTCATAAGTTCAAGCCTTATATTCTTTTCATTTAATTTAAATTTAAAATTATTTAGGATGAGTATCATGCACAAAAAAAATTAAGAACTTTAGTGATATCTTTAGTGATCCTCAGAGAGGGGAACTTTTTTTTTATCTCAACCAAATTTTTAATTAAAGATTTTAATTAATCACTCTGAAGACGTTAAATTTAAGGTAGAAAATCCATCAATCGATAAAATTAAGAATTACTTGAAATTTTGAGAAAACGTTCGCATAGTTGAAACAATAGCTCATGATTGTTTTTCAATACTTATTGCGGAGTGAATTTTTGAGATAATTCAATACGAAGTTTTAGTTTGTCCCATCTCGGTGCATAAGTTAGAGTAGTGCCGCCAATGTAAACATGTATCGACGTCATTCTAAAAAATCTATCTGAGTATAAATTTCAATCAATCTGTCTCATTTCACAACCATTTATACGTCTCGTCATTAACAAAGGGTAAGCCTAAAAAAATGATGAAAGAGATTAAGCAAACAATCAAATTCACAAGTGAAAATGGTAAATTTTTTACCTTGACGGGGTGCGGGTCTACTGCGTAAGTATCCAATTGTGAAGCTAGTCTCAAGAAGTGTGTCTCGGCTTGTTCGGGGGTGAACCCTTTGAGCTGCGTTTGGTGCAGTTCTATCGCCTTTTCTTCAATCGTTTCAGTCTGCTTGAGTAAGAGTTTGTGCTCGGCGATGTAATTGCCCTCATGAATCTCCGGGTCGTAATCGCCCAGTTCGCCTAGAAGCGAAAACGTAATTGAATACAAAAAATGCTCCCCAGCCACATTTGCATAATTTTTTCTATCGGAATTCTTGAAAGAGCTCACTCTGCACTATGCAGGCTGCTAAAAGCGCCGCTTCCCCTGGACTGCAGTAAAGTCGTCCATGCAGAAGGTCTCTCTTTAGCTGCTGGTAAACCTGATACCGAGTGATTTCTTCTTTCAATCGTAACGGATCAGGCGGGTAGAACTTCACTCGGAAACTAAAAAGAATCGGGTCCATGTCTGTAAAAAAACGAAATTTTATAAAAATGAAACAACAAGTCAGAGCTCAGGATTTTTATTTATATTTTAAATGTGCGTGTTCAAAGTGTATACGGTGTCATATAAAAAGGCCAAAAAGTGTTAAAAGACCACATCGTTAAAAAGAAGCCAAAAGGTTTTAGCAAACCATAAATAGTCAAAAAGTTTAGATGCAAAGTATACACTAACCTTTAACTTGTTTAATCACCGTTTTGGCCAGGTCGAGCCAGTGCTATAACAGAAATAACAGTTTCGAGTTAATTGCAAACGAAAAACGACGATGCTAAAAATCTCAAACACTTTAATTTCCTCCTTACGTCCGCTTCTCTAACTTCGTACACTTTTTTTTCCATCAAAACATTCGCAGCCCTTTCCACTTCCTTTTACCTCCCATCGTGTTTACGTTTTTATAACCGCGTCAGAAGCAAAACATCTTTTAAAAAAACCTTTTATTCTATATTTTTAAACAAATTTCTATCTTCCTTTAATGGAGCTGTCCTCATCAATGTCCTTAAGATGACCTTCAAATTCAATTGAAAAACTTCACCAACCTGAGACGTTGGAACGAATTTATTTACAAGGGAAAGATCTTAGTTACATGCAAAAGAGATGAGGAGATGTCTGAACGTGTGAGAAAAGGGGAGGATGAGAGAATTGGAGGATGTCCGAGTTGTCGATATTGATTTTCGTGTTGCGAGAAAGGTGTCTCGTATTTCGCGAGAAGCGGCTGCACGCACCGTGTGGTCGTCGACCCAAATCGATTGCGCCAACTAAACCATCTGTACGTTATAAGCTCAGCTGAAGAATTCACCCTAAAATGACCAAATGTCCTACAGACCTAGAATGGCTCATTTGAGATCCCCTAGAACCAAAATCAATCATCAACAAATTGACTCAGATTGTTATCATAACAAATAACTTTGATTTACTTAAACGGTTCATTTATTTATAAATTAACTATTTAAGGTTATAAACATATAACCTCACTTTTTTTCACCCTCTTAATTCCCTTTGAATTTCCCTCTAGTCCAAACCGATATTTTATTTAAATAATTGCTCCCTTGGCCGTTTTTGTTTCCCTAGATTTGTTTACTTCACTGATTTAATTTAGTTTGTTTATTTACCACAATTTGTCCCGCTCGAATGAACCGGAACGAATAATGGTTAGGAATCCAAAAAAGCAGAAAACTCATCAACGACTTTGAAATGTAAACAGAAACGATAAATAAGTTTTACGAGCAAGAAAAGTGCGGGTGCAGACGACACGATATCAAGTGGAACAAATTATGAGAGGTAAAAAATGTAGTGCGCCAGTCCCGAATTCAACGTCCAGGGGGCAATTTATGCCGAGCATTATACATGGGCAGACCTTCAGGTCAACGCGGAAGTGGATTAGTGCGTTATTTAAGCGGCTGGAGGCGCCGTCAGTAATCGCCTCCGCTTCGTGTTACACGCCCATTTTGCAAGAAACCAAGATGCTCGATGTCAAATTTATAGTGACTTTCAACGTATTAGTCACGATTCGATTTAACGCTTCCGTTCTTATTTAGAGTTCCCTACGAATGAAATATAAATTTTCCACCCGATGATAAAAATAAACATGGGGCAATATTGCGGTCATTCGTTTATAAATATTGTTTAGTCTCCATCAAGATTGAAATTAATTTGGAGCGAGTTGAAAAAAAAATCAATGAACGAACAAATGGTAAATCAATTTTAAAATATTAAATTAAACAATGATTTTTTTTAACAATCCCTCTTTTGAATCTTAAAATATTTGATATTACGTTTGTTAATTTTGAAATTTTACATTTTTTCAAATTACGCTGCGTTGGTCCAGCGGTTAAAAATATAGTATTCCACCTCAGAGGCACGGGTTCGATTCTCAGTGAAAATATTTTTTAATTTTCATTACTTTGTTTAATGTTTTTTATTAAAATGATTGTACTCGAAATTGTTTATTTATTATCAAACTTTTATTTTTTCAAAATAGAAAATTGGTTTTAAAAAATATCATCAAAATTAGTTTCAGTTCCTTATAAAATTTCTTATTAACAACTTGACCTTCAACTAAAGACCGGTTTAAGAACATTTACATCAGATAAAAAGTAATTAGACAAGTTCAAAGACAAGATGGTGGAAAAGGTGACAAAAAGCGATAATTTTATTCTGCATAACATACAGCAGTGGATTGTCGGGTCGTGACTAGGATGCACGCTTTTTAGCATCGACTGTTTGTGATTGATGGATTTCGGCTTACGTAATTTGAATCATGAGTTTCATAATTACACACATGGTAATGAGCGACGAATTAGGTTGATGGGCTATAAAAAATCGAATTGCTGTTAGCTTAATTGACCGTTTATTGATTGTTGATTGGCCGGTTGAAAATTAGATGCCGAGGTTGTCATCTGTACAATTACTCTCTTAAATTAAAATTTTTACTCAACTTTTACTTAATTTTTAAATTTTTTTAAATCTTTATTAACACAGCTTTATTGTTTTGATTCAAACAAAAATGTTGACCTTACCCTCTGTCTGCAGTGATCCACGTATCGTAATCCAAAATAATCGGTTTCCAAAATGTTGAGTTGTTTGCAGACATATTGTAGGATGTAAGTCCCTTTGTCCTGAGGCTGGAACAAAAAGCAGATCAAATTAAATTATTTTAATTTAAAATGTATTTTTGAACAAGATATAAAGAAATGAATTTAACTGAGATTTAAGATTCTAATTCTTATTTTATTTGTTTTTAACAATCAATCATCACTCTCAAGTTTTAATCAAAGAAAATAATGAAGTTATCTCAGACTGACAGGTTACTCAAACAGTCTCCGGACGCGGATGTAGAAACTCGGAATAACAGAGAAGGCACCTAATCGTACAATTGGCTTGGGTCCAAATATCGGCTGAGTAGCAAACTTCAAAACGATCGTTCATTTGCTTTTAATTGCACCGCAATTATGCTGGCCCGATGTCACATTGTCAATCCGACTCCTCTCTCATTTATCACTTGCAGCGCACTTTTTTGAAATATAATTCTCTAGAACATTTTCCAACTTTGCAATTCTAATGCCATCCGGAGGCTGGTTTTTGTCTCTCAATACACGCACGTTCCGCTAGCTATTTAATGGAATATTATTTTCATAAGTTACAACCAGTTACTTCACAATTCTTAAAAAATTGGCTAAAATTTAAATTGAAACAAGTCTTGCTACATAATTTGAAATTCAATTCTTATTGCTCATGCCAACCCCACTTTTTTCAATAATTAAAATTACTAAAAAAAAGTGAAACAAAATAAAAGTTTTTGCAAATTTTCATTTCAATTTTAATTTTCAATGCCAAATTTCATTTTTTATTCCCAATTAAAATTGTCATCAAAAATAATGTTCATGCACTTTAGTAATAAACAAAAAAGAAGAAAGGAAAGAAAAGAAATTAGGTCAGTGAGATGGCAATTCACTTGGCCGCGACATTAACATTGATTTGAAACAAATATATCGACTGATAAAGTAGAGTCTCTAACGCACTTCACGAGAAAGAAAAAGAGAGAGAACATAAATGGAATATGAAAGCTTGTAGCACAAAAGTTTCATCTGATTAATTAGATTTCTAACGATGATGCATCAACCTGACTCTGCTCGCATTTCAAACAGTTATATTTCAGAGTGCAAGGTATAATGAAAATAAATTGAACGCGCATTTTTGGATTCAACAGTTCGTTTCAATTACTAAAATCATATGTGGCCACTCAAGACTGTAAGCTTGCGTCTTCGGGTCGGGGACATAAAACGTTCTTTTGAATAATTGATAAAAATTAATAATATAAAAGGAGAGCGGAAGTTTGAATAAGACATAAAAAAGCCCAATTTCGGGCGTCGTGTGCAAAAGTCTAAACATGATTTTTGTACGAGTCTCAGCCCCGGAGCCCAACGTGCTGATGAATTTTGCAGCTAGACGCCGACGGGATGCGTGAGATCCATACGAAGCGGCGGATTTTCAATATATCCCGATCCGGAATTCTGGTGCGGTTTGCTCTCCTACGAGAGTTTAATTGTTAATTTGAATTTCATTCTAGAAATTTGTTCGCTGCGGGGTTTTGTGACGACGGAAATAGGGGGGGGGATAAAAATTCATAGGTCACGTTTGAAAATCATTCAAGTTAAGTCGATAGCACGTGTGTGTCCCACCGCGATCTACCTCGGTTGCACGCAACTCGTGTGTAAAATATCGGTTATACTCTCTGCTACGTAAGACCTTGATTGCGAAGCTAACCAAAGTTTAGCTCGAGAGCTAACTTTGCATATGTTCTTAGTCGAACCGCTCGAGTGTTATACACTCCCTTGTCACGCACCAACAACAATCGTTATAATCACCGAGCTTATACCACCCGGCTTTATACCTACCGCATTTTCCTATACCCATTTTCCGTATACCGCGAGCAGACACTTAGATTTTGATTTTGAAAATCGCTATTTTGAGTTGGTGTTGCAAAATATTGAGTGAAAGACTCTTTAAACTCTTTTTAAAATTGAAAATATTTGATATTATGATCGTTAATTTTGAATTTTTACATTTTTCTTAATTGGGCTACGTTGGTCCAGTGGTTAAAAATACAGTCTATCACCTCAGAGGCACGGGTTCAATTCTCAGTGGCACTTTTTTTATAAATTTAATGTTAATTTATTTTTATAGAAATTGTACTTTATTCGATGTTAAACATCTAAGATATTTGATAAAAAGTATTTTTCATTCCCAAAAATTACATAAAATAATTATATACGTTATATCAAATGATTATTTAGTTTAGACAATTACTAATAAAACATTAAAAAGTGAGCCGTAAATCAATGAACGAATAAATGGTACATCAATTCTGAAGTATTAAATTAAACAATAATTATATACAATAATTATATATTTCATTTCTTAAACAATCCCTAATTAAAATCATGAAATATTTGATATTACGTTCGTTAATTTCGATTTTTTATATTTTTCTAAATTGAGCTGTATTGGTCCAGTGGTTAAAAATACCGTTTATCACTTCAGAGGCACGGGTTCGATCCTTAGTCGTATTTTTTTAAATAAATTTTTTTAATTTTTTTTCAAAATTTTTTTTTAAGTTTTTTTATTAAATAATTATTGAAATGATTACTAATAAAATTTGAAATCTAATGAATCATAACAATTTTTAAGATTTATAACGGATTCATTGTTTGAGCTAATCCATCACTGAAAATCACAATCAGATCAAAAAGCGACAAAGAAAGTTTTTATAGGATGGATAGACGAGTCTCAACAAAGAGCAATTATCTAATCCTTTCGTATTCTGTCGTAAGAAGAAGTGTTTTAAACGCATCGTACAGGTTCTGGCGTGGAAACCTGATTACAATTGCGCGGCAATCAAGGCGACGGGATTGCGAATACATTTTCCCTGACTCTTTCGCAGTGTTCGTTTGAATGTAACGCAAAACGTTGAAATCTGACGGCAAAGGGATTGATCATTAAGTCGGGTCGAGGAGTTCTCGTGCGCTTCAACAATCAACCGTGTGCCTTCTTCTTTCTAGAGACATGGACACGTTCTTTTGCAACGCGCGTTAATTAGATTGTCTCTCCGTACAGAAAACGTGTTGTCACACATAAAGGCGCTTAACAGTGACAAAAACATAGCGCGATATAGATGTAAGATTACCAGAGGCTCAAGTCGGAGAGAATTTTTGTCTCCTTAAATTATTCAGTCAGTTTGAAATTACCCTTTTTTATGTATACCAATATCTGTTATACGGTTGGCATAAAACTTACACTCGAGTAACAACATTTTTTCGTACAAAAATAATGCATTCCTTCCCAACCATTGAAATAAAATGATTCAAATTAATTTGGAGCGATTTAAGAGGTCATGCACTAAAAAAGTAAAACTTAACGATTTTTTTTTTTTGCAAAAGAACAAAATATTTTTCTTAGAACAAAAAAAACATGGTGTCCGCTCCCATGAAGCTCTGTTTTGAAAAACCCGAAGAAAAATCATTTTGCCGTGACAATAATCCTTATAAAATTTCTTATTAACAAATTAACTCGAACGAAAAGAACGAACAAAAATTGTACAAATTGCCAAATGTAGGTATAAAAGGTGTAAGACACTTGTTTTAGGACTCAACTATTGAAAATTGTAGATCCACTGTTAGTTCCTTTTATTTTGTTACTCTCTTTTGTTTTTCAAATTTACAAGTTTGATGTTTATCCCAAAGAAATAAAATTTTATCCCTGACATTCTCTTCCTTTTACTTTAAAAGTTAGTACTGTTTCAAAAGTGTTTCAGATCTAGCAAACAACTAGCAGATAGCGCAAATCCATCTCAAATGCATCCATGGAGAAAATGTATTATTTAAAGTCGTATTCTTGAAAAGTTCGGCTTACTCAAGGTTGTTGTAAGAGTCTATAATAAAACAACTATAACAATCACTGAACAATGATAAAGTTCATATCTTCGTTATTTTTATTAAGAACAATTTATCGAATAAATTGTTTCGTTCCAGCCAATGTTTTGCAAGTAATTGAAACGCCCAGTAAAATTTTTTCAAATCTTCAATGACTTTTCATTTCAATCCGTTGATGACTTTTTATTATAACTTGGTGGGTGTTTCATGCACTTTCGAAATTTCATGTGACATCACCATATGAAATTTAAAAAACGTTACATTATAAAAATTGCTTTTTATGCATTTGTTTCATCAATACATTTTTTGGTACACCAAAAGTTATGATTTTTACGACATATGGATACGTTTGTTTTCTTTTTTTAGGTTTTTTTGGCACTGGAGGAGCTACAGAAGAGGGTGTGTGTTAGTTTCTGAAAAATTTTATACGAAGGATGTGACATAATGGCAAGAGAGTCCCATTCGGCGATTTGTAATGCCGCTCACGCACGGCGGTTGAAACATTAAACCTTGCCTACTTTTAGCATATAAACAACAAGTCAGACTATGATTCCACGATTGCATCCAAAAACCAAATCAAGGCATGGATGCTGTGAATCATAAACGGTTGCGCTGAAGGTCGTCGAGAGGTGCCAAGAAATTTGTTATTACCGATTGACCATTATTTTTTTATTTATGCGGTATCGATTCCAGGTCACACTAACCTTGCCACTTAAATTAATAACAAAATTCTTCCACTTTCCAAAGCTATTTAATAGTACAGGAAGAGTCTGATGAGAAATCTTAAAAATAAATGAATTTGTACTGTCATTAGAAAGAAGTAGGTGATATCAAATTATAAAAATTGCACGCTAACAAGCTAAACCGAGAGCTAAACATTGTACAAAACAAAATATTAGATTTTTTTTTCGAAATGAATTTCATACCAAGAAACGGAATTTAGATCGTTTTGTTTTTTTTCTTTAGGTTTTTGATTCGTTATTTTGTTTCATCGTTTTTATCATTATTTGTTTCATGCTTTGTTTTGCTCCTTTGTTTTATTTGGATTATTTTTTTCATTTGTTTTGTTTTCGTTTTGTTTCATTATTATATTTTTATTTTGTTCCTTTGTTTTGTTTTGATTATTCATTTCGTTTGTTTTGTTTTTATTTTTTTCTCTGTTATATCTTTGTACTGTTCTTTTGTTTTGTTTTGATTATTTCTTTTGTTATTTTTGTATTGATTTTTTGTTTGTATATTTTGTTTCTATGTTTAGTTCCGTTTAGATTTCTCACTTTGCTTCTTTTCTTTGTTTTATTTGTCAATTTTATGAATGCAAAAATTCTCGAAGAAAAAGTTGAATGAAATCTGAGGAATAGAAAATAAAAAATCCTGGCTCGTATTTCGATATTAATAATCACGCGGTCGTTACATCATGATCCTAAATAGCGAATGATGATGGCGCATAAGAATACGTCGTGACATTTCATGACAATCCTTCTCAAGGAAAACTTGACACTTATGGATTAGCGCTCGACTTATTAGCAAGTCTCTATACAAATGCAAATGCACTTTAGGATGCCGGCAACTGCACTACGTGCACATTATCTTCGTCATCGTGACTATTCCTAGTTTGTTTCGGGAACTCGCTGTCATCGGGGCACAAAGTCCAATACCGATTATATGAAACAACCGACCAAGCATCCTTTACAATTCAACAAACTCGGCATATCTATTAATTTTGATGAGAGCTGAACGTCAAAAGTTATATCCTGCAACAAATCAAATCGCAAGTCAATTTATCGCCATAAAATAACTCTTCATTTTTTTGTTTTTTCATTTGCAATTTCATTTCAGATTCGTTTACGATAATTTCTTTTTCATTCAAGTTTCATTATTTGTTTTTCTTATTTTGTTTTTTCGTTTTATTTTGATTATTTTCTTTGTTTTATTTTGTTTCGTTCCTTTCATTTTTTTTTTATTTTTTTTCTTCTGCAATTTGTCGTTCTTGTGTATTCTTTTATTTCATAGTTTTGTTTGCATCTGTTATTTTGATTCTTATTTTTGTTTTTTATTTGTTTGTTTTGTTTTTATTTTGTTTCGTTTCATTCCTTTGTTTTGTTTTTTTTTGTGATATATCGTTCTTATATTTTGTTTCATATCTTTGTTTTGTTTACATTTGTTATCTGATTCCTTACTTTTGTTGTTTGTTATTCGGTTTTTTGTTTTGTTTTGATTATTTGCGAGATTATTTGTTTCCTTTGCTTTGGTTTGTGTCTTGGTTATTGTTTTTTTGTTTTGTTTTGATTCTTCACTTTTTGCGTTTTCTTTTATTTTGATTTTTTTTTCATCATAATCGTACAAGTTTATCATTTCCATTTTTTGAATCTTTGATCCCTTTTTTCTTTTTTTTTCAACATTTTATTATGTAGACCATTATAATCACATCTTTTTCAACTTATTCCGCGGTCTAGATTGCAGTCTCATCAAACTGGTTCAAATGTAACATGTAATCATAATCTAACAGGCCGTTCCATTTAAACTCTCATCTCTTATATGCACTTGACTCGTGTGACTCCGCATTCTGTGTGTGCCGTATATACGTTATCGAATGTACGTTCCTTGATAATTTGTCAAAACATTTTATTCATTGAAATAAAGAAAGAAAGTTATCTCGAGTTATCGTTATGCAACGTCTATCTCGTCTGTAACACACTTCGTTTCAACAGTTCTGATATACTTTCATCTGGATATTTCACCAAGAAAATCCGTTGCAATTTTTTTTCCTTTTAATCCATCATCTTTTTCTCCGTTTTTAAATCATCTTTTTTTTTCATTTTCTATTCATCCGCCATCTTGAATTGAAGAGAACAAGCTCCACCAATGTTGCATGAGTTTGTTGATCCACCGCAGATTAGGCTAAGACCCAAAGAACTTTGGGCGCGACGTTTTACTGGCAGCGCTGCGGTCGCTTTTTTAAGCTCTCCAAAAATATATATTAACATAGTAGAATTTGATACCATTCATTTCCGAATTACAATTCAGCGTTCCAATTGTTTGTTAAAAAGCCTCGGCTATAATTTGTGTATAGTTTTATTTTATACGTGACTGTACAAACAAAGCGGGGAAATTAAATAAAGCGATCTACACGAACCACTTACCGCGGCAGTAGATGCATTATTAATTCCCATGATTGATGATGGCGCAAGCCATTCGGGACATTGATGACATTGCCAATTTGCTTTTGCTTGTATTCCCGTTTGATTTGTTTACAATGTTTCCATCTGTCATGTTACGAACGACGAAAAAAAATCAACAAAAAATACCAACACAACTGGAAACAACTTTTTTCCCTCCAGTTTTTCTCTTCTCGTCAATTTATATTTTGATTTATTTTGTCATGTTATTTTATTTTGGTTCTACTTTTTTTTAGAAAACGTTAATAATCAAAGAAAAATGAGATTTAAAATTTCGTAAACATCTGTGCTACAAGGGAGAGAACGCATTTTTATAATCAAAGATCTCACGGCTATGTCGACTGGAGATTGCAACCCGTGCATTTTTCAACCCATAAGTATGAGAGACCAGGGAGCGATAATCACAGCCAATTCGTTGGAATTACATTTGGTCTGGTACAAAAAATGATTCAGCAGCCTGATTATTAACTAGAAATGTGAACGCTTTTTCATCACCACTAATGTACTTTTGAGCACGTTGAATAGCGCCAACTTTGTATTATTGCAAGTTTTCCAATTAACTGCAATTCGTGCGTCGAATACAAACATACACATTTACCTCCAACAAAACTTTTCCATTTGTTTTTAACAATCGAAACAAAAATAACATTTTCTTTTTGCCATTAAAAACATTACTTATTATCTCAATGTCGTATTTATTATCTCAAGGTCGCACGAACAATAATCAACCGATTGTTTTGTTTTAGCTGTCAAAATGATCCGTCAACAGGGGGAAGGGACCGATCTGTCAAAAAGAGGGTAAGAAACATTTTTTGACAGTCGGCGTTTCTCCGTAGGATCGATCGTAATACACGTTCGCAGTGGCGTTAGCGCGCGACACGCTAACACAAATAACAGTGTTCTTTAAAAAAACTGTCCAGGGTGGATATGAAAAAGAAAGAAAAAAGAAAAATAAGACAGCTTCAAGGACTTACCTGAAAGTCGCAGTGGATAATTTCGGTGTCGTCGAGGAGTCGGATGGTGGCGCGATACACCACGGAGACGTCGCTTTTACTGCCGAATTTCAACATTTCTGGCCTCAAATCTCCGCCACCCGAATTATCCGCTCGGCCCTCATCCCTTGCCCCACAGCACAACACACTGAACTCGGCGCGACGTACGGACTCAAGTCGCGGACAGGCACGCCGGCACGCGACTCTGCTTATTTATCGGCCAAGTGACGGGGCGCGCGCTTCGAGGCAAACGACGAGGCATCACCGACGCCAGCACGCAAAGCTTCGCGACGACCACCGGCCAACACTGCACGCAAGCGGATATCGCGCACCGCTCAAGCGCCGCTGTCCGTGCTTCTTGCTTTCCACCGTGTGTTGCCTGCGCAACCGAGTGCGAGCAGCGACCCGTAGCGGATGCAATACGGCCTACCCGCAATACAATTTAATCATACTCAAAACATTCCGCATTTTTTCCTTCTTTGTTTTCATATCCCCTTTCTTGTACCGAAAATTTTTTAAGATGTAAACAATGTGTATGTTTTTTTTTACAATCTGGTTTATTGAAGTTTGCTTTTTTGTTTGTTATTTTTTAAGGGGAAATATCAGTTTATATAGAAAGTCTGAGACAATGTTTTGGTCAAGGTCAAACGAAAGGTTGCAATGACCTTTGACTTTTATCGATGCAGAAATTTTTGAAACTTTGTTTTTTGTTTACAGTTTTTTTAAACATGAAACTGGGTTAAAAAACATTTCAACCCGGAAGTCGGAGTTGATGTTTTGGTCAAGGTCGAAGAAAAGGTTACAATGAACTTTTATTATGACTAACAAGATTTTCGCGACTTTGTTTTTTGTTTACACTTTTTTACCAGAAAAAAACATTTCTACCCGGAAGTCTTAGATGTTTTAGTCAAGGTCAAAAAAGGTCGCAGCGAAATTTGTTTACTTTTTACCGTTATTGTTTTGTTTTGTTTAATATTATTAGTTTTGTTTTTGTTTGCGAATATGGAATTGCCAAAAATGATTATTTCAAACCGGAAATCTTGAAAGATTTGATGAAGGTTGAGGAAGGTCATCGCGAATAATTGTTGATGGTTTTTTCGAGATGATGAATTAATATAACGGGATTTCTGGCGGTTTTTTTATTGTTTATAAATCGTGTTTTATAGCTAGCATAAATTAATAAAGGGAAGTTATCTGGAGCGACATAAATGAAAAATAAACAAGCCGTTACGAATTTGTTTTTACCGGAGTACACACGATGCGATGTGTGAAATCATTAGTACAATATTCATGATCTTGAATTTTTTTATACGTTTCAGAAATCGTGTTCTCTTGAGAAATCAAATTGCGTGAAATGAAAAAAATGAAGAATGATTTTATGTCTGTGCATTTGTTGAATCTTAAATAAAGTCTGCAATGTTAAAACAATATATCTAAATTTTTTAATTAGAATATTTTTTTTTTTGGAAATCCAAATTTTTTAAATGGTTTGAAAAATTATGAAAGAAGACACCTTTTCTACTTTAATTAATATGAAAATTCAATTTTGAACTTGTAACTAAAATTTGAAATTGAATCTCCCGCCAACAATGTAACTACTTAGGTTAAGTTCACAACGCAACTCAACGTGTGAACAGGCCTTTACCATTTGTGGTGTCGTTTCTATCCATCTTGTTATTTTCTCTTTTTAGTGACTGGTTGAGGCACCATAATGAAGGCTAAAGGAGAGGTGAGTTATTTTTTAAATTAAACAAAACTAATAAGAAAAACAATTGAAAAAACGAAACAGCAACAATTATCCCTTAATTTGACACCTTCATACAACATTTTCGAAAGTCCACTTGACGAAATTTAATTGAAACACACCGTGTCACGTGTTGGCCACTTAACCAATATTTATCGCTTGTTTTTATCTTTAAACATTCGGTCGAACATTGTATTTGACCGTTAATTTTATTATTTTTCTAAACATTCTTTTATTTCCTGGTTAAAAAATCATTTCTAACAATAAATGCACTCGCGATGAACCTAACCTCAAAATTGTCTACTTTGATCGTCCCAAGATGAAGTTAATTTTGCTGAATCTGACAAAAACTTTTTCTGACAGTTTTTTTGAAATTTATTTATGAAAAATGATTTGAACTACAAAATAAATAATCAATTGTTGAATGTGTGATGTAAATAATGTGCATTCAAGCGAAAAAAAAACTTGCACAATGTAACATTTACCTTTTGTTTGAAAATTCTAACCCAAACATTTTTATTTTCAGTTGAAGGAATTTGAAGTGATCGGGCGCAAGCTCCCGACGGAGAAGGAGAAGACCACTCCTCTCTACAAAATGAGAATTTTCGCTCCGGACCAGATCGTCGCAAAGTCTCGTTTCTGGTACTTCTTGAGACAATTGAAAAAGTTCAAGAAATCTACTGGAGAGATTGTGTCCCTGCAACAGGTGATTATAATTGTTTCATTAACAAATTCTTTGATTTAAAAAATTAATTTTATATTTTAGCCGAATATCATTCAATTTTAAGTCGAATTTAAATCAGGACATTTTATATTTTGCATTCAAATTTGTCTCTGCGATTTATAATTTCAAAATTAAAAATCGAAAATTGTTTGTAATTAAGATTTGCATGTAAATAAATGTACGATGTAATTTTTTGTTTCAGATCCCAGAAAAATCTCCAACCAAAATAAAGAACTTCGGAATCTGGTTGAGATACGACTCACGATCGGGAACCCACAACATGTACAGGGAATACCGCGACCTCGGTGTGAGTGGTGCCGTAACCCAGTGCTACAGAGACATGGGTGCCCGTCACAGGGCCCGTGCTCACTCAATCCAGATTATTCGAGTGGAAACCGTGAAAGCTGCCAACTGCCGCCGACCCGCGGTCAAACAGTTCCACGATTCCAAGATTAAATTCCCGCTACCGAAGCGCATCCACCAGCGCAACAGGATGCCTCAATTCAGCGTTAGGAAACCAAGAACATACTTCCTTTAAATTTAATGGTTTTATATTTTTTGTCAACAGCCAATAAAAAAAATATAAAGTACTCAGCAATTGTTTCTTTTTGTTCTTCTATATCCCCACGAATTTTAAATTAAAATTATTTTTGAATTTGAAATAACAAAATTGAAATCAATTTTTTAATTTATTCAATTTTACATTGAAATGATTGAAGATAGAGGTTTGGAAAATTATAAGAGTTGGTTGTGTTTTTAACTTATTTTATTATTGAATGTCCGTTTAGAAAAACCTTTGTATAACAAACGTCGGTACAAAAATTTGTATAGAATGTTTTAAATGCACACAAATTGTTTATGTTCTGTCAATTGGGTGCGCGTCTTTTATTCTGTGGCGTCGGTGTTGTCAACGTTGAATGGTTTCTCAACCACTTCCACGTTACAATCAGCGATAACGACATCCTTAGTTGGCTTATCTCTGCTATCAGTCTGTGTGCCTTCAATCTTCTTCACGACATCCTTTAAATAATTGCATTTATTAAATCATATTTTTTTTTATACAAATTACTATAATTTTTTTCACTTATAAAAAAAACAAACAAAACAAACCAAATTTAGAGAAGTAAAATTTGTTTGAAAAATTATGAGAATTGTGTTTTTACCATTCCTTTGACGACTTTGCCAAAGACAACATGTCTGCCGTCAAGCCAGGGAGTTTGTTTGACAGTGATGAAAAATTGAGATCCATTTGTGTCTTTTCCAGCATTGGCCATCGACAACCAACCAGCTCCGTAGTGCTTCAGCTTGAAGTTCTCGTCTTCAAAGCGGTCACCATAAATGCTGCGACCTAAAAAATAAATTAGTAAATAAATATAAATAAACAAATAATGTACTAATTTTTATTTAGGTTATGAAGAATGAAAAAGAAACAAGTTTTACCTCCAGTTCCATCTCCCCGGGTGAAATCACCACCTTGGATCATAAAATCACGAATGACTCGGTGGAATTTGCTGCCCTTGTAACCTTCTCCTGCAGGTTTCTTGCATAATTCAGCAAAGTTTTTAGCAGTTTTTGGAACAGTCTTTCCGAAAACTCCGATTTCAATTTGTCCCGCTTTGTCCCCTCCGATTTCAATATCAAAGATGACCTTGAAAGATAAAAGATCATTTGCAAATTGTTGGTTTTATAAGAACTACGTCATTTAAATTAATAATTATAAATGTGCCTTTATTTTATGATTAAAGTCCTTGTTCATACGTCTAATTTCAATACAAGTAAAATACAAATCACGTATCTTCTCAAAAAAAAACTCAAAAAACGAACAAAGTATGAAAAATATCTCGAGTTCATCTTCAACCATAACAAAGAAAAAATTGGCATTATTATTAGACGCTAGGTATAAGCTAAATATAATAATTCTAACCTAAAATGTGTTATTTTTTACGCGTTTAAAAAAACTTGTCATCTAATATTTTGAACTTGAATGAAGCAAGAAAAGCTTTGTTGTGCGAGACCACTCAAAAGGAATTTCGTTGGATCGAGAAAATGAAAAAAATTACTCACCTTTTCTGTGACTTTCGGTCCTTTGGCTAAA
This sequence comes from Trissolcus japonicus, assembly GCA_030522925.1. Lineage (NCBI taxonomy): Eukaryota > Metazoa > Arthropoda > Insecta > Hymenoptera > Scelionidae > Trissolcus > Trissolcus japonicus. The sequence continues at coordinate 53,669 of JAPYZS010000274.1, read as the reverse complement.
ACAAAAGAGAGGGTTGCGAACAACGACAATAACAACAGGTATCTCATTGTTTCGCAGCTTGTTGTCCGTTTATTGTTCAAATTGCAGTCGTGGCAGGTTGAGCGTCGTCTTTGAGTTCTGTCAGCGTTATAAATGCAGAGCTGGTCTGCGTCTCGATGGCTTTGGCGAGATATGCCTTGCGCATGCGCAGTGCCGAACGTCGCATTCAAAGATACATTCAAGATACTGCCACGTAGAGATGCAATTTTTTACAAGGGTGAAGGACGGCGCCCTTCGGTTGCTTTTACTCGAAAAATTATGGTGGTTTACAACAAAATATAATTTATTCAATCATTTAGAATTTAACCTCCTTTTTTAATTCCGTGTAACCAGAATTTTGGTTATTTTCGAATTTTATTCTATTCAAGGATCGAAATTTTTTTTATAAAAGTGACAAAAAGACCTCAATTTGTTATTCATATGCTTTGGATTATAGAAAATTTTTTACCGAATTTTATATAATTTTAAATTTCGGTTAAATTAATAGTTTGTTATTAACAATTTTAATGAATTGTTTATGTATTTTGTTGAATACAATTTTTCCTTTATAACCGTCATGAATCATTGTTATGTCATATATCCCAAACTATTCTTACGTAACCCGTTCCACCCCCCATTATTATCATTAATACGTTAATACATTAATTTAATAAATTATTAAATTAATAATATACCTTTTTTCCTCAAATTTTTAAAACGTACATAAAAGTGTTCATTTCTGTATTACTAAAGATATATTGCAACTTTATCAGTCTTTTTAATTCCGACTGATATTTTATTTATAATAAAATCATGGATCCAAAACGATTTTTCATACATACATTATCTCTCTCATTCAAAACCAGTTTGTTGTCGATGCGCGCGCATTTCTGATCATCGCTGCTAACTTATTCACAGTGCAATGAACTTTTTAAGACAAGAGATCTTTATACAATTTTGTATTTTTTTTTTATTTTCAAACAAAAAACTTGACCTTATAGTATAAACATATAATAAGAACATTGTATGAAGTTTAATTGAAAAAGATGAAAAAAAAGTAAATAAGGAAATATTAATAAGGTTTTGTCAGTACAATTTATTATTGATTCAAAAAGACGAAGTTTAAAATATGTTTTATTTTACATCTGAAAAACGTATTGATACAATACGTTACACACGCGAGAGCGCGTGGGCGCGTGGGCCGATGATTTGAAAAACCTACTGTCTTAAATGTAAAACTTAAGTAAGTATTATTCCTCAAATCCTAAAGTACAGTGTAATTTCATTATTTAGATATGACAAAAAAACCTTCGTACAAAAAATATATTCGCATTTGAACGTTTTTTTTTCTAATTCGACATGCTTGTCCAATCAGAGAAACTCTATCAAAATAGACCTTTACATTTTTTTTTTCGTTATTCACCCTTATTGATTACTTGAAGAAGCAATTTTCTTCTAATAAGTAACAAAAAAATAATTTTAAGGGTTATTTGTTCAATTAAAAAAATACAATGTTTCCACTCGTTTACGTGGACATCTTACAATCGTACAATAATTGCATTGAAAGGCAAGACGTTCGAAAACTGAGATTCTCATGCAGTGAGATTTGTTTTTGTTGAATGATTAACATACTCGTACTTAATAATAAATAGGTAAAAATCCGAGATAAGAGAATACAAAATATAATTCTTACTTACGTCGATTGTTGTGAGTTCGTTTAAAACTTACGATGAAATATAATTGGACGTTGCAACAAAATATGTTTCGACTTATCGTCGACTTACTCAAAGTTTGTATCTTTTTTTACTTTCTTCCTTTTAGTTCGTTTCATAAAAATATATAAACCTTTTGTCGATCTCGTGTGCGATGTGGTGATCACTTGCGGTAATAAAGTAAGCGATAACAATTTATCTGCAATCTTGAGCGAATCGTCAAGATTCCAGTTTGTTGATGGGTTTTTGTAAAAATAGAAAGGTTTTCAGGAGTAGAACGTCAAGACGGAGGTATGGTTTCCTCGGACTAGTAAGAATGGCGGCATGTCTCTCGTGAGGGCCTCCAACCAAGCCATGTAAAGTGGAGCTGACACTGCGCCCTTTCTCGGCATGGGCAAAGTCCTAAAAGTTATTCATTTAAGGTCAATTAAAGTTAATTAATCATATTTGAAATTAACTTAATGAGAAGAAAGACTCACATAACAATTAGATTGGCATCCATAGAATTTTCCAAAAGCATTTCCCGAAGCCGGAGATGTCTGTTGGTTTTGTCTTTCATGGCCAAGAGTTCAGACTCTTTAACAGCTTCTAAAAACGAACACAAATTTAAATGAAATTCAATTGAAAATCAATTTAAATCTACGAAAGTCATTGCATCGTAATTTACAAAAAAATTATTTTTAAATTACAAAATGCTTTATAAAAAAATATTAGCAATAACTTGTCACTTTTAAGAAATTGAAATAACGAATTAACGCCAATGTTGATAAGGTAGGCAGCATAGCAATTTTGACAATTTCTTAAGACTCTCATAAGAAAATTGAATTAAGAAATAAGAAGAAAGAGTTAATTATAAAACGACCCAACGAACCTTCTTCCAAATCCTTGCAGACCTCGGAATTCTGATAATCCGCGATCAAAGAGTCAAAAAATTCCTTCGTCTTGGGCTGAGCTTGTTTTGAAATATCAGGGATTACTTTCAGTGCCGAATAGTCGATTCGGAATTTCGCCAAGAGGCTGGCCATACTAAAAGATCAAAAAAATTGTTCAATTAAATGAAATCAATAAATCAAAAATAACAATTGATTAAAAATAAATTGTGCCAATTATTATTAACCTTCGTTGTTCATATTCCAGCTCGGACTGTTTGTTAGCTAACGCAAAGACACGTAATTTTGAGTTGGACCAGTTACGTCGCGTGCTTATTATGTACGGGAGCAACAGTGTGAGACCGCCGTCGTCATAGAGCCACCAGACATCGATGGTGCCTTTCTTTTGTTTCCTCTGGAACTTGGTGATCTCGCCGAAGAGGTTCTTCGAGATACCAACGATGTTCTGACCTTTGTCCTTGCGTTCTTCGGAAGACGGGTTGGGCGAGTCACTAACAACCTTTGCCCTCTGGGGTGTCGGGCTTCCTGGCATTGAAACGTCTGAACTGCTGCTTGCTACGGATCCCAAAAAATGAAACTTTACAACTTTTCTTCTTTTCTATATAAATATACAATTATTTTATTCTCAGTACTTTATCCCTCATACCTTGACTTAGCTGAGAGAAACTTTGGTTCCCACGGATAGTGGTGGTTATCAATTTTTTACTCTCGTCTGTTTCTTCCATGATCGCGCTGTGATCCAATCCATCACTTACTCGGAGCAAGGCGACAGCCACGTGCATGTCCAATGCTTTGCTGAAAATAATAAACGGAAATTAACAATAAAAAAGTTTTAAAAACATTAATATATTCTTTAAAATACAATCGCAATAAATTATTTTTATTTGTTTAATTAATATAATATTTTAATATTGAATTAATAATTAAGACGTACTGCAAAACGTTAAAGTACATCTCGAGGTCGTCCCGGGGACAAGAAGCCCAGTCCTGCTTGTATCCCATCATCAAAATATTCGGCCTCAATTTTCCAAGACCTGAGGTTTGCAAAAGGGAGACAGCGCCGTCGTGCAAGGTCGCGCCGTCAACGAGCGAGTAAAACGCTTTGATTTTATTCATGCGGAACCAGCCTGTGACTTTTGATACCATCGCTATCCTCGTTTTATGTGATACCGAATGCTGAAATTAAAAAAATAAAATGAATAAATTTTAGTTAACATAGATAAAGTTAACAAAATTAAAACGAATTTAAAAGTTCTTTAATTTGTATTCAATTGTTTAATTGTTCTTTTTCTAACCCGAACAACGTGGCCGCAAACCAACAAGCTCTGATTCTTTGTGATCTGATGAGCAAAGTCAACGAAGGACGACCTGGCGCTCGGCGAGCCACTCATCACGAGAATTTGCGGCCGGTAATTTTTCACGTGCTCCTCAACTCGGTCCAACTGTTGCACTGCGTTCAGAGCGCTGTTGTACGTCTGCGCTTGAGTGGTCGATCCCCAGTTGACGTCTGTAAATGAATTACGGTCAAACATTCAATTTGGTATTTATAAAACACTTGCGACTTCCGAATCCAATGCGACTCCAATCAATTTTCACTGTTCAATTCGCGCCACTTCGGCGCAACGAAGGTCGCGATTCAATTATGAAAATTGCACCGGGCGTTGGTCAATTCTTTTATGCAGGAGGTAAACGAGAGATTTTTTACCAGGTTTCCTATACGAGACGACGAGATAGAGCGCCAGGACTGCAGCGAACGTTATTAGCGCTGTCCACCATGAGATCAAAAACATCACAGCTACGCAAAGAATCGCTCCGATAAGACTTAGCCACATGTTGTAATACTAAAAATAAATTATTCTGTTTAATCAGTTTCTTAATAAATTAAAAAAATTGTTATTTTTTTTATTCAGTCAACGAGTACCTTGAATGTAGGTCTCCATCCTATCGGTTTTGCCAGGGAAGCATGGAAAGTACTGAAATTCACCAAGGTGTACGCAGCGAGGAAAAAATTGGAGATCAAAGGAGCAATGGCGTTCAGTGATCCTAAAAACGATAAATCCAAAAATGAGCATTTCCGAATTGCTCTGTAATTATCCGGGAGGAGAGAGAAAAAAGATACCAATCAAAATGAATCCAACAGCAATAATAAAAGTAAGCAGATAAGCGCGAACCGGCTCCTTTCCTTTCTGCACGCTACTGAACCACGTTAAACCCGGGTACAGTTTGTCCTCGCAGAGGGCTTGGAAAACTTTCGGTGCCGAAACCAAAGAAGCCAACGCACTTGAAAGCGTCGCAGCAAAGCATCCGGCGTAAATAAAAGGGCCAAAACCAGAGACCAGTTCCATCACCTGAAACCGACGAACATAAATGGGTAAACGGAAACGAATAATGAAACACAACAAAGAAATGAAATACAATAAAAAAATATTAAAAACGGAAACCGAGTACGTTAATTCTCAATGTTTAAGGATCAAACGACCTTGCGTGAAATGAATCTTTGTCCTGAATTTGTCGCGTGGGTCAGTGGGTCGTGTAAAATCAATGCGGGCGATAAATTTTTTGTTTTCACGTGGGTGTATTGGCACGGCGCTCCGTCGACTTTGACACACACGTGTCGCGAAGGCGCCGCTCGACGTTTGGTCAATACGAATTGAAACGAAACTTTTATAATCGTCACGCGATAAATGCAACTTACCAAAGCAATCTTATCAAGTTTCTTCTTCAGTCGCGGTACTTATTTATAGCCCGGATTCAATTGTCAAATCAATAATCGCGAAAATGGGCCAACAAAGATTCATCGATGCAGTTTGAATTGAGATCAAGTACAAAATGGTAATTGAATTTAGAACAATAATGAAATTTAATAACAAAAACATGCTAATAACATGAAAACTGTTGTGGGTGCCGTATTTGCAGTTGGGAGTGCAGTTGAAAGCAGTCCCGTAGGAGGTGAAGTTGCGGGTGTCAAAGGTCGTGTTGACCATCTCGAACAGATCGTTCAGGTCGCCGGAAGCGTCCCTCAAAACGGTCATGCCGACGACGATCGCCATTATGATGTACGACAGACTCGTCAACAAAATTGCCAGCAGAGTTCCTTTCGGGATTGCCTTTTGCGGGTCCTAAAAATAAAATTCCCGTTATTTTGCCGGTTCTACTCCAACTTATGTTTCAAGCGGACCGTCTATCTAAAGATCGATTTTTTATACATTGTTTGTGATACATAATCTTTATAAATTAATCTTTAAAAAAGGTTACACATTAATTATTTGAAACTACCTCAAAATTTATAGATTAAACAGAAAATAAAATTCATAAAAATCGGTTCCAAAAATACCGATCTTTTGGTCGAGGGTCCCCTTAAAAGCACAACCGTGTAACACCATCTTTCACTTTTATTGTTGGTTATCTAACACTGCAATGCTCGCTCCATTGCCACAGCTGATAAATAATTTATCAGCGGATTTGATTTTTTGAAATTCGCACGTGACGGAATGAACAAACAGCTCAGCAACCGTTAATCCGTGAACGGACAATGCAACTTTTTGCATTGTTATGCAAAATGCGAAAACAAAAAGTAAAAGAAAATTACTTAAAAAGAAAAGAAAAAGGACAACGAGTCATGGCAAATTACAAGGCCAAAGTTTGATTGGACATTTACTTTAAGGTCGCCGGAGATGTTCGCGCCGGCCAAAATTCCTGTCGCCGCGGGGAAGAAAATCGACAGCACCGAAAAAAAGTTGTGCTCCTGACCTTCGCTGAAACGATAGTCGGCGAAGAAATTGAGTTTTGATACTTCCACTGCAAAGAAAAAGGAAGTCAATTTTTTTTCTGTTTATTTTTTTGTGTGTTTGATGATCTGTTTGATTTCTTAAGTTACAATTGAAACCGATGAATCCTTCGGCCTTCTCTTTGTCACTTTTTGGCCCAATTATTGAGCCAATGAGGAAATCTGCAATGGCTACTAGAAGAATGACCAGCAATCCTATCTGAGCCTTCGATTCCCATTCCATGCCAATCATCACGATAATTAGTAATACTGCAATGGTAATAACGCCTGGAAGAAAAAATAATGATAAATCGTAACATCCGTAATTTTATTTTCACTATATGTCATCCTTGAGTTATTAATTTTCTTGTTTTCCCTCAAATTGATTTAATTTTCAACTAAATTTGTTCATTATATAATTAATTTTTTTTTTTGCTTTTTGTTTTAACAGTTTATTACCTATTATTCTCATATCCATTTCCCCGCAGTCGAGTATACAAAGCCCGTACAATGCTAGGACACTGATAAGACTTTCGCAAAAACCGACAACGTACATGGCACAGGCCACGGCATTTGCAAGGGAAAATATCAAACCTATGGCACCGCCAAATTCCGGACCCAAAGATCTTGAAATCATATAATAAGTTCCACCTGAAAATGAAAAATTTGAATGAAAATAACTTCCAAATTTAACAGTCTGATTTTTTTAATTTGATGAAATAAAAACTTGAAAATTAAACATAAAACAGATTAGTAATAAAAATAGCAATGCTAAGTAATAGAATTAGATTCTGAGGAAATAGACGATTGCCGATCAAGTTCTGTCACTGCAATCTTCAAATTGTACGAGATAAATATTTAAGAGTGACAAGTGTTCGGGATGATATTTTGATCGCATTTCATTAGAACTTATTTTTGATGCGGGCTTATGGCATACCTCCTTTGATTAAGCCGTTGGTGCTTATAGCCGACATTGAGAGAGACGTTATGATTGTGACAACGGTCGTTGTGAGAATCAGCAAAATTGATTGGCCTGAAATTGAAAGAAAAGATGTCTTTGAAATGGAGTTCGTATTCAAATTGAATGTGACACGCTAGATTATCAACTAAATTATTAATTTTATATTTAAAACGAGATTCAAAACAATGTCAATCAATTTATTCATTTGATTTAAACAAACGATTAAATTCTAAATTAAACTTCTGTTAAAAGTATAATAATAATTTTATTTTGCATATAAAATTACTACAAATATAATTATGATTACAATATAATTGTTATTTATTATTTTTAAGATTTACATTTTTCTGTGATTGTTTGTAATTATTTTGTAATTTTGTTATACCTATCCCAGTTTGTGCGACAACCCACGATAATCTCAAAAAAAGCATAACCCCCCAGATGTTGAGGAGACATCGCATCAAAACCCCCTGGATCCATCCAAATTTCACTCCGCTAATCACGAGTTTTTCATCGGACGTCATCGGCAACGTGTAGGATCCTGAGGTCTGTAATAACAAATGTTACATCAATGTTTCAACTACAAATATGTCACTTAATATGACCTTAATAGTTTCAACTATTATATAAATACATATCGCATTCTATAAAAAGTAGATAATTTGTATTGCAAAAAAAATTCCTCCGCGAAGAATGCTTGACATTATCATTTCTAAATATTTCATCATTTAAATGATTTTCTTCAAAGAAATTCTTGACTTGTAAGTACAATTTGCGATAAATTACTTTATTATACATGGGAGGTTAAAAACAAAAAACAAAACAAACAAAAACGGTTGGCTTTATTTATTTAATTTCATATAAAGTATGGAAATAAGATAAAGTCATGTGATACAAGGTGACCAGACATAAGCTACTTATCGCTCAATCGGATAAACAGAATGGCAAATAAACATTTATTCATTCAGTCAACCGATGAGGCTTTTTATTATTTGTTACCACCCTTTGGTTTCTGAAAATAGATTATCAAGCGTTCCCACGAGCAGGTATTTTTAGTTCGTGTTTTGGTAATGCTAACAAAAGAGGAACGATGCAAAAAAGTTTTAGAAAGGTATACAATCATTGGCGAGCGATAAAATAAAACCGAAGTTAATAGAAAAGACAAATGGATAAACAAAGACGTATATTAGCAAATTGTTCAACTTCCGATTCAAATTGAATGGAAATTGCCGGCGAGACGATGTTTTGTTTAAACAAACAATTGCGTTTCCCGTTCGCAACCGTTTCACACCTTGCTCCACATGTGAGCCTTCGAAAAGTCAAATATTGGTTTAAGTCGAAACTATAATAATTATTGACCTATCTGAATGTTCATTCAAGATAACAAAATCACTATCTACATCGAAATCTTATAATAATAAAATCACGGTTCGTTATTTTGCTTCCTTGTGAATTTTTATTAATTTTTTGTATATACAAACAAGTGTGAAAAATATTTACATAATTTGTTTACACTTTTGAGTAGACACTGTTATGTAAACAAACAAAAAATCATTCAAAATATTGTTTACCCTTGAAATCATTTAGATATATCAACATATATAAACAAATATATATAAACCTATATAAACAAAAACAAGAAACAGTTTGTTTACTTTTTTACAGAAATATCTATATTAATTTTATATCAAAAAATAATAATAATAAAAAAAAGTTAGTTTAAATTTTAAGTCCGTTTGGGGTAAACAAACCAAAAACAATTCCATATTTTGTTTACCCTTGGAATTTATTTTAGCAAATATAAACAAGAAAAGTAAACAAAACAAGATTTTTTATATTTTTAAATATTGTTTACCGTTGGAACCATTGTTAATTTTTCCATGTAAACAACATCGCTTGTGTCAACAAATGTCAACATAAAAATTAAACGAAAACAAAGGGTTTGTTTATATTTTTGCAAGATAGTTTGATGTAAATAAACGAAAAATTGTACAGGGATTTGTTTATTTTTATTGTTTTTTGAGTGTACGGACAAAAAATCAGTGCATGACAGCGAGGCCGAAGCCAAAGGTGATTCAACCGACGGAGGGTCGCTACTATCGAGCAATAAAGTCCTAACAATTTACGTAATAATGTATATCGCGTATCACACGCTTCGCTACTCTTCATGCATCACCATGCGTACGCATAAGCTTATTACATCCATAACGCGCATTCATGACCGCGAATTGTCCCTGACTCTGTCCAGAGGAGATTAGTCGCGCTTCAAATGTTATTAGTTTCGTAAGATTTGAATAAACAGCCCTCACCGGGAAACCAAACTTTAAACCAAATCAAATAAACGGGTTACAAACAGAAGATACAAACATAAACAAACAAACTGAAAATTTTGAAACAAACAATGCACCTCTTTTGTGACAGTTGTTTTTCACTATCGTATAGTATATTGTATAGTCGTACATTGTATTTCACAGGGCTGACAAACAAAATTAACAAGTAAAAACAAAATAATTAAAAAACAACAAACAAAAAAGGTAAAAAGATATTCAAAAAATATCAAAGTAATCGTAAACAAACAAACCTGAAATAAAAATAAACGATCGTATTTTTTGTTGACATAAACAGATTTTGTTTACAGATTTGTGTATTTTATGTTTTAATTGAAAAAAGATGAAAAAAGGTGATTTCAAATGAAAACAAACATCGCAACTGTCCATTTATTGTCAAACACGAATGCATTTTGTATGTCTATATTCTATTAAATCTTTTGTTTGATAAAATGATGATTGTTTATCACGTTGACCTTCAGGAATAAGATCGTCGGATTCTTGGAAAAGTTCAGTACTTATTTATAAACTATGTTTTCAAAACAGTTATAATTTTTTTGTTTTGATTTTCGATTCATTGAACTGTATATCGATGATTCATTGCCGGCGCGACAATCGTCGCGGGATTTAGGTTAGCCGCGAGTCGCGGATAGTTGAATTTCGTGTCTATGCGGGTTTTTGTCATATCGCTGATTCACACAATTAATCATTTTAATTGCTCGGTCACGCACGTGAGGTTTTTAATACTGACCTGTTGCCACTTGACATATTTAATTGATAAATTAAAAAGAAATGAAAATGTGAGAAAGAAATACAAAAAGCAAAAGAAAGAACCAGAAGAATTCAATTAAATTTAAGAAATTTAAAAAATTTCATAAATACGAAGAGAAGAAAATATTTGAAACATTTGAGAATAAATTTTGAACTGGAAAATTGAAAGTGAATTTGATTATTATACATTAAACGTTTCAAACGGTTGCAGTTGAAGAAACGCGTGAAAAAAAATCGTAATTGTATGGTTGCTTAAGCAGAATCGAGGACATTGAATAATAATAATAAAAGTAAAGACAGCGGTATTTGTTTTAATTGTCGCTTTCCTTTTGACATTATAATTTCATATAAATTGTTTATCAAATCGAAACTCATTGATAAAACAAAATTATGTTTCTTTCATTCATATTTTTTGGCTTTCATTCTTGTTTTAATGTGTTCTGAATATGTTGCAACATATTTCGTACATATTTCAACGCATTTGAAACATGTTCCAACCAGTTTCGTACATGTTTCAATACATAAAAATCACTAATACATTATGACATTTTTTATAAATACAAACACCGCGATATAAATTTTGCGTGTTCAACTTTTATCCTCGCCAGAGAATTCAAAAAAGTTCGCAAAACATCGGAAGAAAAAATCATTTCTTTCAAGATAGAAATAAAAAAACAAACAACTATTCATTCGTTCGCGATAAAATTTATGCACAGTCTGCGTTAATACCCACGGATATTTTGCATTACAATGCGCGGGGCACCGGTGCGCATCAATAACGTGATTTTACGAGCTTATTATTTTTATTCTACAATTTTTTTCCTCTCGACCACCCCCGGTCATCCGTAAATTCCGTTCAACGTTATTTCAAAAACTTCAAAACCGATTGTTGCATTCAGAATTATCCACTATCTTTCATCCATCATCTACGATTTTTTTAAGTTTATTATTTTTCTTCGCTTCTTATTCTTTTAACGAATAAAGTAAAGTAACAAAAGAAGGGAAAAAATGAAATTCGTGCAAACAATTACACATTTCTCAAGAACCGTAAATTAATATTTATCGCACCAATTTTGTCATAAATTATATGTTCATGGCTCATTAAAAAGCGCCTGTTGTAAATAACTTGGCTTTTATTTTTACACTTCTATGCACTAGCGCCGTTTGTGCAGCCGCACAATTGTGCATGAGGCCAATACAGGCCCGAGCCCCAATGTCACCATTATTTTGAGCGGCAAATTTGAGTTGCCGACCGGAGCGCCATCTAACGCGACCGGAATCGCAAAAAGAAGGTGCCAATCAATCGGTCTCCGTTGGATCTTTGAGATCATGCAAAGTGAAGTAATTACTAAAATTGACGTGTAATGTGTATTTTTTTCAAGTAGTTGAGTCCAGGGTTAATTTATTTGACATAATTAATCGCCGCTTCGGCAATGTTGCTGTTCGAACGGCTTCATGTGCTTTTTTCGCGAAGGCCTCGCGAGCATCATCGAGTGCATGCATACATTATTTTTGCCGTAGAATGTAATTTCATCACGGAAAGGCGGATTGAGATTGTTCCCATTAATTATACACATTTACAGTTATCGTCTTTTCATTTTAGCTTGTTCAATTATGTTATTCCCCAGCCTCTCTTTTGAGCGTGAATTAAATTCTTCGTAATGGATATTGAAATTGATACCAAACATGAACTTCGCAATTTGTTTCAGACACTTTTGCGCATCGTATGTTTTAAACACGCTTCCGATATATTCCAAGCATGTTTTTTATACATTTTAAACATATTTCAGATATATTACAAACATGTTTCTTATACATTTTGAAAAATCGTCCAACATGTATTTAAGAATGTTCAAACATGTTTAGAATGTTCCGAACGTGTTATGTGATGCCTGAAACATGTCTCGAACATGCTCTTATATGTTCCAGACATTTTTACATTATATATCAATGTTTTACAATGTTTTGCTGGCACGAAACATGCTCATACAGGTCCGAAACGTGTTATAACATGTTTCAAACATGTTCTTACTAGTCCGAACGTGTTATAACCTGTTCCAAACATGTTCTTACTGATTCGGAACGTGTTATAACCTGTTTGAAACATGTTTTAAAGTTTTTTAAACATATCTGATAAGTTTTCATATTTTTAAATACGTTTCCATTTTCCCAATCTTAATTTTTTGTGCGTAGTTGCTTAAACATCTGAAACATTCTATACGTTCAAATGTGTTATTACCCGTTTTATTATTGTTACACAAACAAAGAACATATTGGAAATTACTCTGTAATTGATTCAGATGCAACTGATAAGTTGCACTAACAAAAATCAAAGATACCGCGGATTGTGCGAGGCGCCGGCGAACATTGTAATTTTCCATTTATTTTACACATGAAAAGTTTCATGAACATGTATTAATGAGTTTCCCTCTTTTTTCAATACAAAACATAAGTCAGAGCGCGTGTCATTTGAATTCCACGACAACTGTTCGGCTATTTATAACGCGAACAGAATGTTTCAATTTGAACAACAAAAAAAAGGTGAATTTAAGAAAAAACATAGAGATAAAAACCTCGGATCTGCATTAATTATGAATTAGTCAATTATATAGTTGGCCTTTTATGGTATTGCCGGTTCGTTTTAATTGAAATTAATAACGGTCGCGAGCAAATTGCAGCCGCGGCTAATAAGAATCATTTGTAGAAGTGTTTTTTTCCTAGTCATTAGTCATAATACAAGGCGTATTAATAATAATTAGTTATCAGCGAGTTGAAGCATTTATCAATCGTTGCTATTTTGAGATCGTCGGTGCTTGCTCAATGAGAGCACATTTGTATCTTTTTACGCCGGTATCAATCTTAATTCCAACCGAACAGATGAATGGAGCAATTTTTTTTACATTTTTTCCCTTCCATTTTTTACATCTCTTCATTCCAACCAGTTCCATTCAATCTCGCATTTTTTTCAAATTCTGACATTTCTGTTTATTCTTTCTGGTTCCTTTCATTTTGGCTTAAAATTTTGTTCTTTTTTAGTATATATTTTTTTGGATTATAATTTAACTTATATTTATATTTATTTTTAGGTCCTCTTTCAAGGTCATTATTTGAAGGTCACTCGAGTAAATGAAATCAGGACTCACTTTGTTAACAGTAGCATTGTGCAGTTCGTCGAGAGACGGCCTGTGCACCGCCTGGATGCTCATAATGTTTCTGTAGTTGTCCAACCGTGGCAAAGCTTCTCGCGTCATATGTCGCAAGGACTTCTTGGTCTCCTGTTCCCCCAGAAGGCTGGTCTTGCCCTCGATGCTGTCCACTCGGTTCACATGGAACCGCGTCCTTCTCAACGAATTCAACTCCATGTCCCCGTGGTCCCGGCTTTTCCCGTTCTCGTAAGCCATTTTTAAACTCCTCTTTACGATGCAAGCATCAGCTGAAAGATCAAACAATTTTTTTGAATTAAATGTCAAATTAAATAAACATTGTAAACAGTCGAACAAAAATCAGGTAAATTTAATTGAGGGTAAGCTAGAAAATCGTTCCAACTGGTTTTGCTTTCCTTTTCAATTTTTTTTTTTTTTTTTTTTTTAAGTATCAAGATTGGATCTTGATGAAACACTTCGGCGCAATGCACATCAACAGATCGATAATCTCGAAATTATGTACATGATCTTCACCAAGAAAGAGTAACGAAAAAAAAGTAACGAACTCGTTTACGATTCCATGAACAACCTTAATTGAAAGGAATGCAATTGGAACAACCTACACTTCCAGGAACAAAGATTTCGAGAATTTGCATACGTCGGGTATTATGTGAACCGACGGAAAAAAATCAACTTTCTTTTTGGAATGTAAAATAAAAAAAGGTTATCTCAAATTTTTATCGGCGTTTCTTCGCTGTGTATTAAATTCAGAAGCCTGTTTTTTGTCATCCTTGAGGCAATTATCCAATAACTCCCGCGTGGGCATGTCAATTATAAGGAATCATTCCTGTTTACCATATGGTTATAGTCGCGGGCCCGACGATATGCCTTTCCAAAGATCTCTTCAAGGAATTGCACTTTTTTCAAAAAAAAATTCAAGGGGAAATTTGACCTGACAAAAATGTCAGATATGCAGCCATAAATGCAGAAAATTGATTATTTTGCAGAAATTCGTAACTTTTATAGGATGCATAATTAAAAAAATCTTTCCGGCTTTCAATGAAGGTCTTCCGAACTTTCATTAAACGAAATTAATTAATTAATTAACATTTTAATTAGTATTTTTGTTGGTTTTTAATTTTGTTGATGTTTATTTGTTATTAGTTTATTTATCTATTATTTTTTTCAGAAAAAACAACAAAAGTGCCACCTTGTGACTTTAGCTTTGCAACGTTTCATTAGGAACAAAAACAAGGATTTTAATTGAATTAGTTGATTAATTTTAATCTTCATTAAAAAAGGGGTTAATCTTCTCGAAATGATTAGCAGATGTAACGGAACTTCGTTATCTAAGGGATGTTTGCCAATTATGATGACAAACAAAATGCTCATTTTCATGATTGCCAATTGAAAAGTGTGTTTATCCAACAAGGTTTGGATAAATGGAGGCCACCTGTCCCCAAAGAAAAAAACAGTCAACTGCAAAACGCGATAAGAATGCAAAATAAGAACGATCAGAAATATACCAAATTTTGTATTCTTACCGCAGTGTCAACATGACAGTATAGATTTTTATATGGAAACGAGATGTTTATTTTCGAAGGTTCCGCAAAATTCAAAATTCCAATCAAATTTGATGTCAAGCAGGCATGCAATTTGAACTGAAATCTTATAACAGACCGTGAATATCAAAAGCGATGATTAATTTGTATTTTTTTCTTTTTTTTTTTAATCATAAAAGAGATTATTTTCAAAAAAAAATAATTGCAGGTTCGCTGGCAGGTAATAATATGTCTCCACCCATCCATTTATGAATCAACGAAAAATTGTCAGATTCAAATTGAACATTAAAATTTTCAATTTTGTTTTAAATTATATTTCAAGTTAATTTCGTTCAATTTTTTAACTCAACTTTTTTAATTTTTTTTTCTTTTAATTTAAGTTAATTTAAAATTTGTATACAAATTAATTTGAATTCTAAAAGTTTTGATTTCTTGAAATAAAATAAAATTCTATGAAATACGAGTTGAAATTGAACCTGAAGTTTTGATTTCCCAAAAGGGTCGCGAAAGATTTGTAACATCCCGTGACAAAGAAAAATAGGAAGAAAAATGAGCAGTTCCTCGAAGTTCGTTTTACTCACCAACCACGCGAGATTCTGAGACAAAAAATCGGCAAAGAAAAACTACACTAGAGAAGAGATAACGAGTGACTAATGTGCTGATATTAGAGATAGGTGTGCAAAATTAAAGATGACTCGGTTCATTAAAGTCGTTGCAATTGGAGAAAAAAAAACGGCATACAAATTACACGGCGTTGTGAAACTCAATAGAACAGTTTCAGTTTCGTTGACAGTTATTTATCGGTTGTTGAAATTCAATGAAACCGAGCCCGTTCGAACCAGTTTTTTTTTGTTTCACGCCTGACACTTCAACAAGAAAAACTTTCGATTGATTAAATAAAGTTCACCTGTTCAGCTACAACTGTTTATACAAATTAAGGCGAACGAAAAAAATCATTATTCATTGGGTCCGAAAATAAGTCATTGAAAAAAAAAAAAAGAACTAGTTCACTTTCACTCATCCGTCAAGACCGATTTTGACAATCGTAATTTTTTTCCCGTCGAACATAACGGTTTCAGTGCATCTTTTAACGTTCACATTTTTTACCAAATCATAAAAAAAATTTAATAAAAGCTTCTCGAAGAAAATTAAACAAATATACTGGTAAAAAAATGTCACTTTCGGGAAACTTTAGACAGTTTTGTTCACGTCAAATAACCGATGTTTCGTCGAACTGGCGAACAATTTCTCCGAGTTCCGGCGTAGAGATGACAACACTGTACGGGCCATGTGCTTTCTAGTCCGGCACACGCGGACCAGCCGAAAAAATCTCACCCCCGAAATAGCAAAAACCGTGAAAACAATCGTGTCAGCAATAAAAAAAAACGTAAAAATAAACAAACGCCTTCGAATTGTGTACAATCGGAAGATCAGAAAGGTGTTGGAAAAAATGACGGGGGGTTTTTTGATTGAAAGAAAAACGCACCTCCGGCTATGAGACGAGTGCAGCTTCGCAAGCGACAGCGAGCGGTTTAACCTCGACTGCGCTGCCGCGTGAAGTGCAGAGTTTGGGCGCGCGCGCGGGCTGTTGAACTTCGGCGGGTTTAGACAAGGACGGCGAGCAACGTCATGGGAGGCCGTCTGTACTGCTGTGGCGGAACCGCGCGACGCCGGCCATCGACCATCTCCAATTTCCGGGTACTTTACGTTTTACAGTAAAAAAACGGGGGAAGGGCGCGTAACGCCGGCACGTGCACTTCTCGCGAGAGCCGGATTTCAACTGACGGTATTGTGCCGTCGTCCCCTCGCGATTGTCTGCGCGCAGCAGTGTTCCGTAACGCGATAAGGGAAACCGAACGAAAAAAAAAAATAGTTTGAAAATTCAAAATTTACTCAACTTTTGAAAGGAGGCGCTGCAGTCGCAAATTGAATTGTTTACCGATTGTTTAAACATTGTTTTTAAAAGTTTATTTTGAGTCGGTAGTTCAGTCGAAACTGAAACAATGCCCTGTTAGGTTGAATGAAAACATGTTTTTCTAAGAAGTCTTATTTACATTCTTTAATAATTTTACTTTCAATCATACATTGAAGTATTTACACGATTTACAAAATTCGTTAGGAATTATTAAGTATTTGACACAACGTTTTCAAGAGTAATATCTTTTACATTTTTAAGAAACTTTTTGCAGATTTTGGTGCGAAAAAAAATTTCAATAATTGGGGTATCGAACCCGCGCCCCTTGAGGTGAGAGTGCACTACCTTACCCACTGCGCCAAAATTATATTTTAAATTCAATGATAGAACGTGACATTATTTCTGAGTCAGAAGACGACACATTTTTTGAAGAAGAGAAAATGTCATCTGACAATATTGTTCTTGTGGAAAAGACAGTTTGCGAGTCTTCTGTCATGAGATTGTCGGGTCTTTTCTTGAACGAAATATACGGAATTTACATTGAAACAAACGATTAATTATCAAAGTTTCTACCGGAGTTCCATCGAAGCTTACATCAAAATCTTTTTATTTAATTTACTAATCATAAATAATTTGTAAAGATAGAAAATACAATTTGAATAAAAAAAAATCCATTTCACAATTCCTGAAAATTCCTAACAGACTTTGAATTTAAAAATTTTCAGGTCTTTTTTAACACGGGAAAATTTTAATGAAATGGATGATCTCTGTAAAATAAATAGTCCTTAAGGATATATACTTGCTTAAATAAATAAATATGTGCTTTTCTAATAAATAGAAGACAGAGATATGATCTCTGTTATCTCCATCTTTGTAAGGAAATACCGTTGGTGAAAGTAGTCGTGAATTTGAATTGAAATATTTCTGAGATGTATTTACATTTTTAAGTAGCGGAGAGTTTTTCAGTTTTTCAAAAAAGGTTCGTGCAATGTTTTGTAAAGTCGCTGGGCTTTCTGTTTGCCGAATCCTGGAAGGATTCCAAGACGTCCTTCGGGGGCCTTGACAATGGCCTCGACAGTTCCAAATGTCGACAACAACGTCACTGCGTCCGTCTTGTTCACAGATCTTATCGACGTTAGTGCACTCACGACCTACAAAGTTACAAGATTTTTTTGTATAACCAAATTAACCAGCGCAAAATTCTTTCGAAGATATTATTTTATTTTTACTTTATGATACGGTGCCGTTTCGCTGCGTTCCATAATCATATCCGGTGGTTTGTTCTCGTACGATTTGTAAGTCTCTAACATTTTTCCTGCATCTTCGGCGCTCCATGCAAGCATCAAGGTTAGATCTGCCAGGAGACAAATCCTGGTAAGATTTTTGAGCGCGTGATGAGGTTCTGGAACGTCAACCTAAAACGTTTTTCTTTGTTATATTTTGATTTTAATTCCATAAAACACATGCAGTAAAAATAATTCAAACATTTTACTTGAACTAAAAGCACTCGGAGCATAAAAGATTTTCCCAAAGCTTTGATCCTAACGTGGATATAATCTGGGTTCAATTGATGATAGCGAAGTGACAAGAAAAGTGCACAGGACGTTCTCCCCATGATGTAATCTGGTACAATGTCTACAAATTCCCATGGGACACTTGTGATGTACTTCAAAATTACGTTTCCTCGCTGAAAATTCGATGAAACTCGATGAGAAAATAATTAAAAAGAAAAGCGATAAAAAGTAATAAAAACTAACCTGTTTGCTATTCACAAGGAGAGTTCCGCTGGGATAACTTTTGTTCTTTTCAGGTTTCGGCAATTCCTTAGGTTTGTCTTTTTGAAAAACGGTTGCCAGTTCAACTTCAGAAGTAGTGCCTATAAAGTTAAGTAAATATTTAAACCAACTGATCTTAACATTTTTGGGTTGCAAAAATTTACCGGCGGAAGAAGTGCTAGGTTTCGGCCTTTTTTCTGGCGGTTCGTCGGAATTTTCGGTTGCATCCATCCCAATCGTTTTTTCTTCCGATCCAACTTGATTAACTTGTAATTAATAACATGTACAGCAAACCATAACGAGTTTTTGATTGCAATTTGTTTTGAAGTTTACATGAGTAGATTTGAACTTTCTTGGTTAAATCTTGTTCGTGTCAGTCAGGGGTTCTTAAAACATGAAGGTTTAGGGTATTCTCTCCAAATATGAATAGGATGAACAAGGAGAACATCTCAACGAATTGAAATTGGCGGAATATGACGTGAAATGAAAACTTCTAATTTTGTAAATTAATTTCAAAAAAAAAAAGAAAACAAAATTTTGAATAAAATAATGATAATAATAATCATTCTAATTTTTAATTTAAAATAATAATTTTTATAATAATACAAATAAGTATGCAGAAGATCGAAATTGCAAAATTGAAATGAAATGGAAAGTAATGCCGCGGGTGGCGCTAGTGAATAAAAAAAATAAACATGACGGCTATCGGGTATTGTATACAAATTATATGATTTAAATACTTTAATTGAACTAATTATGAATGTTTAAATATAACCAATGATGCTTATATAAACAACTATTCACTGAACTTTACTGATTCAATAGCTGCAAAACAAATAATGTCACATTTTACATCTCCCACAGCCGCCATTTTTATTAGTTCACACAGCAGTCGCTAGTGTCGCATAGTTAATCTAGGTAGAGGGACTAAAACGACTCAAAACGTCAGAAAAAAGATTAAAAACTTCAAGTTCAACTTGGCAATCATCTTTATTCAATCACCTAAAACATTAGTCTAGAAAAACTCATACAAATTGAAATTTATAATCTAAAAAGAAAAGAAAATAACCAAAAATAAATCAGTCTAGTTGTCTCCAAATCCGCTGAACACCAGTTCGATGGCAGCCTGGACGTCGCCGTTGGTGAAGTGTAGCGCCTGAATGTTTACAGTGTCGTCGAGCAGTCCCATCTCGTGCATCAGATTCAGCTGGTTCTGAATGTTTTGAGTCTGAGGTTGCGACGTCGCTGGCGAAACAGGGGTCGTGGGGGTCGCCGCGGCGCTCACAGAATTGCTGCTGGTCGATTCGAACGCTTGTTGCATCGCCTGCAGGAACATCTCTGAGGTGATCCTAGGCGTGGGGGGAGCCGAGGTGTTCCTCGAAGAAGACGCGGGCGGGTTCGAACGCGCATTCGCCAACGCCGCAGACAGCTGAGCTATCGTAATCCCGGTATTTGGGGTCGCAAATCGGATCCCCGAATTCGGAGTTGACGGTTCCGAGCCCTGGGAGGTATCCATGTCATCGTTGTCACCGCTAAAGGTCATGGTTGAGTCAAAGGACATCGAAGAGGACCCCGGGATTGGGTTCGTAGATGGCGTTGGTGTCTTCAAAGTTTCTTTCTGGATGGCTGCTGCGACATATTGCGCCGCCTCGACCAACGTTGGGTTCGATTTTGCTGCCCTGGAAATACGTACGGACAGTCAATTGGGTTTGGCTCGTTGATTGTTAAACGTGACGTAATGATGAGTTCATTCTTTTTTATAAAATTGGATCCTATCGTCACGCCTTTGTGATGTCAACAGAATTGAATTATTCTATTGTTTCTCTTTTTTTTATTTTGAAAAATTATTGAAAATGTTTCGATGCAGTACAATGACATTTAAATTTTAATTAAAAATTTAAAGAATCCAAATTTGGAGTTTGTTTTATTAAATTTGATTTAAAAAACTATCTGGTTTACCTTTTTATAGTATCAACATCAGTGAAATGTAACATCAAAATTGGATCGTTTATTATTGACAAAGATACCAGATCAGATCTCAACGCTGGAATCGCTTCGACTAAATTTTCGTTAAAGTCTTCCCTGTTGCTGACACGCTAAAAATTAAAAAAAATGAACATTTAGAAAAAAATACGACTACGATTTTTTTGATTTAGTATTTCATTTATTGACAGTTGTACCTGATATGCAGTTCTGAAAGAATCACTTTCACTGAGGGGCGGGAAAATTGACGCCAGTTTCGCATATATCCATACAATAGCTTGGTCGGAAATCGGGGTGTGCTCTGGCGCATTTGTCTCTTCCTTTTTTGTTATCAACTGAACTGTGACTCCGTTTTTGAGTCCGCAAGATTCCAATGTTGCATCATCTTCCATTACACAACCACAGTAAACAAGTTCTGCAAAAATAAATAAATAAACAGATCAAAACATTTGTTTATTCAAAATTTTCTATTTGTTTCAGACGTAAACAAAGTGAAACTTTTTTTCATACACAAATTATTTTTCATTTATATAAATCGTTCAACTTTTGTTTATATATTTTTAAATATCTGTTTGTATTTTGTTTACAAAAAAATATGATACGATGACATTGAAAGTTTCATACCATATTTGTTTAGTTCCAAGTTGACCTTTTTGTTAACCTCTTTTTTCAAAACTTGAACTGTCTGTTTCAGGTTCACATTGTTGAGTTCAAAAACCGTGGGTTTGTTGGCGTGAGGTAAGTACGCGTTCAATCTCAGTTTGGTGCTCATCATTACGTACAATTTGTCACAAAAATTAATCAACAAAAACTAGTGTTTTACTGGTCCCAGAGACAGAGAGTCTCTATTAAAATTATTATGTATACAATAAGAGCGTATACTCAAGGTTGCACGTGACAATGAAACAAAATATCACTGCTCTTTCTTCAAAGCTTCTTTGTGTTTTGACAAGTAATGATTTGACGGTTCTAAAAACAGTGATGTCAAAATAGTGACATATAGTGTTGACAAAAAATATAAAACCGAAGACAGAGATAGCTAATGCGAGTGAGAGAGATACGGCATACTGTAATTGGTTTTGCGAACGGTTTCGTGGCCAACTTCAAGCGAAGACCCCGGGCTTCTGTCTGGCAATGTAGGTAGGGTAGGCCTCAAAATTGTACTCTGTTAGTCATTCAATGTTCAAAATGATCTTGACAGGTAAATAACCCTGATCATCAGTTTCATTATTATTAAAATTCATTATTTTTATTTCAAATTTTGTTCTTTGGTGTGTTTAAAATAACCTTAATTTTTGTTTATTTTTCTACGCAGTGTTTATCATGGACCGAAGATGTTAGCAGATATGAAAGAAAAGACAAACAAAAATCAGTGTCTGAAATAACAATTTTCGTTTGAAGGGTTGTTTACTTCTGAAGATATGAAAAATTGTCAACTTGAAAATGGATTCGAAAATTCCAAAGGATATCCAAGAGGATGTCAAATTGTTAATAACAACACTGACAGGTTTCAAGGTAAATTTTTGTTCCTAATAATTAGAACGAATTTAATTAATTCAATTCAATTAATTTGATTTGAATGATGTAATTTTAGGAAAACGAGTCGGGTTATCGCACCTGCAAGAAATTCGCCCAATCCAGGTTGAATCCGCATATATATCCAACAGTGACACCCCAGCAGACCAAAAGAACAATCGAGGAATTGGCGGACAAATTTTGCATCCACGGCAAGGAGGACGCGGCGCGGAAATTTCGTGAGCTCGTCGACACGTTCTTGACGAGCTTTGATTTTGAGAGGCATCCTCAGATTGACCTACAGTGGTCCCTGTTGACCCTTCTGATTCACCTCGCAAGAGAAACTCGAAATTCGACAATTAAAAATCTCAACCAGACGGTCAACTTGTGCGAGAGTTCTTGTTCTGTTGATAATACTGAGGAGATCGACTGGGGCGAGTACCTCAAAGAGGGAGAAGAAGAATTTTATAACGATTATGAAAGCGATAATTTAAGTGTAGGACAAGAAACCATCTTTTTATTTTTAATTTTAAAACAATTTTTTTGGTTTTTAAATTTTCTAAATTTATTTTATTTTTCTAAATTTGGATTGGGATTCATTTACAGGATTGGTCAGAAGATGATGAAATCGACGCCATAGAGGAAAATGTACCGCAACGCCATGTACCAGGCAAAATCCTTCTTGAGGAGAAAGTCGAAGAAAAAAAAGATGATTTTTTTGAACGGATGGTGGTAGGCCGAGCATCGAAACGGTGGCTGCTTACAAACGTTCAGAACAACTGGTGGAATAACATCGACTGGAGAGAGAGCGAAGTTGAGAGTGATTTCCCTGAGGTTGCAAATTTTTGCGAATTTTGGTAATGAAGATGTTCGAAAAGTCATTTTATATTAAAAACAATTATGATGAAATCAGTTTTATATTATCTTTTTTGTCTTGTCATAATAATTTAGGAGGAAAAATATCATAAAAAGCAGTAAAATAATAGGATCAGTGAGCGAATACAAGGCGTTGAGAGAATTGCTGATGACCCTGATCAACCCAGCTCCTACAGTTCTTTTTCTTGGAGATGAAAAGTCACATTTTTTCGTTCGTGATAACGTTTCGGAATCGAGCCTGACTCCCGTAGGTCGAGTTGCATCTACTTTTTTTCAAAAATTGAAAAACAAAAATTAAATAGTTTTATTTTCATTTTTTTTCTATTTTTTATTAATCGATTGATTCTGATAAAATTAATCTACAAATTTTATTTGCAGATTGCATTCAAAGGAATCCTCCAGCCGTTTTGCAAGTACTTTTCGATGATCCATGAAATCGAAAACTTTGGTAAAAAATTGTACAAAAGAGGTGATTTAGAAATAGGCCTGTCGAACACCGAACCCCCAGCCACTTACGAGGCATACAACGCAGCTCTGATAAATCATCTATTTGATATCAAAAAGGAGATCATAGATATTGAAAAAAGAGTGATGAAACAAGGTGAACCATTTATTCAACTCATTACGAATCATTTTGGAGACGAACAAAATGTTGCATTGTGATTCTCTTTTTCAGACGAGATTAATACACTATTATCAGTGTCTTCAGAACTGAGATCAACGTTGCACAAATTAACGTTGCTTCACGATGTGCACAAAACAGTCACCAATGACTTGTTTGTGGCTTCCAATGTGAACGCAGTAGCCAAACTTTTATCAGGACTTTATTATTATGTTGAGCATGCAGTCAACCGAGAGGAGATGTACATATATACTAGTCTTTATTTATTTAGTATTACTGTTTATTTGAACATTATTGATGCCTGGATGAGCGACGGAAGGCTCGAAGATTGGAGGGATGAATTTTTAATCTCAAGGTGATCTAGACTAATTCTAAAAAGTTAAGACTAATTTTCAAGAAGTTAATCTTTTCTAGTCTATTCTTTTTCAAATTATTTGTATTAGAATGGTTTATATATACATTTTTCATTTTTTTTGTCAGGCACATAGATGATATGACACTAGAGGAAAGTGTCCAGACTGAAAGGTTTTTTGTTAAACCAATGAAGGTGCCTTATCCATCTGACCCGCTGATAGAAATCATCCTGGAGAAAGAATGTCAGATGGGTCGGAACATCGATCTTCTAGTCACTTCAGGACGCGTTTCTGAGCTGTGGGATTCTTCAGACGAATGTAATCCTGATCGTCAATTAATTTTCAATTAGTGATGTATAATTACTAATTTTATAAAATATTAAATCAGATGGATGATTGAGTTTGTCTTTTTGTTTTTATCACAGGTTCAAGGACATCGTTGAAAGATGAATTCTTGGACAATCTGCTGACTGAAATGTCCGAATTGATGAGTGCCATAAATCAAGAAGATTCCACGGATCACGTTGACGAAGAGATGGAAGTGGATGGACCCGGATTTAATGAAACGAGCAAAACAAATGTCCTTGAAATCGACCAGGACATTGCTCAATTTGGAGTCAATCAGCTTTTGCAAACCAAAAATACATTTTTGCTCATGGCTTTTGATTTTGTAACTTCCTCGTCTGGTACGAGTGACGTTGTTGATGGGGAATCGAATCCAATACCCATCAGTGACATTAACAAAAAGTAATAATTTTTTATAATTCAGTTTTTATATTTTTGTACGATTAAATTTTTAATTTCTATATCTATTGAATTTTTATCCAAATTTGTATTTAAATTGTATTGAATTTAGATTGAAATCAATCCTGATTGAACCATTTTCCATCCGGGAAATGATCAAACGAAATTTGATGAAAATCTTAGACAAGAAGTCAAGCAAAGCTAGCAAGTTGGTCAAGCAAATCTTAATGGAGGAGTACGAGCTCGGGCAACATCTGAAACTGATGCGGTGTATCTACATGATGGAGTCGAGTCACATCTTAGACAGATTCGTTTTGCAATTCTTCTTGCAGGTAACTTTAAACAGTATTTATTTGTCTATAACTATCATATGTTAGCAATCATTTGAATAACATTAAATGTTAATTTTTATTTTCAGATTGAGAGCAACTCGAAGTGTAACAGCTTTTTACTGACTCGTAATCTGGGTGAAATACTATCAGAAAAGTGGCCGAGTAGCAGTTCTCGTTGGACGGTTTCAATTGGGATAAAAACAAATCAAGTTCTCATAGCGATAAATGATTTGAACGTTCACTATGCTGTCGGATGGCCAATCAATATTCTCTTGAATGAAGCGACATTGACAAGATATAAAGACGTTTTTAAATTTCACCTGAAACTGAAATGGGCCTTGTGGACTTTGAACAATTTGAGATTTTCAGGTTGGATGAGTTATTTGAACTTCGTATTTTAATCTTGAAAATAACTCAAGAAATTTTATTTCATTTTTTATTCTATTTTTGGTTTCAGATCTTGAGGGTTCACGGTACGCAATAATTCGGTCTGACCGGATACGATCGCACGTCAAACGTCTGGAATGTTTGAGATTTTGGTTACTCCATGCGATCGGACTGATTCATTCATACGTCTGTGGACCAGAGCTTTCAAATCTGGCTTCGGTTTTGGAAAATGCTTTATCCCAAGCGGAAGATTTGGAATCAATAATAAATGGTAGATGTTGTCTCAATTGTTTTTTTTTTTTTCATAACTTAGTTTTGTTATTTTAATTAAAATGTAAATTTTTGTTTCCAGTTCACAACGAGTACCTGAACAAAGTTTGCGATTACTCATTACAAACGGACCGATTTGTTGAGTTGCGAGAAATTGTAATTAATGTAATGAACATTTTATTATGAACAAAATAATGTTATCAGTTATCATTATAATTAAAAGATAGATTATAGAGAAAAAAAAAAAATTTTTTTTAGATGTTAGAGATGTGCACTCTCGTAAAGAAAAAATGGAACCGCGGGCCAAAGTCGCTGACAGAATCAGATCTCATCGAGCTGGAAAAAACGTATGTGAAACATCACACCAGCATGGCTTTGGCTCTACACGAGGCCACATTCAATCACAAAGATTCTGATTCTCGTAAGTCCAACTTGCCCCCTCTTTAAAATTTTGAATACAATTAATAATGAAATAATCATTAATGATCATTATAAATCATTGTTCCCACGACCGGCTTGTGTTTTTTTAATTTTTCTCACGCTTACTACATTTATAATTTAATATTAAAAATGTCAATTTTATTTTTTTATTAAAACACATTAGTTTTCGGTACTTTTAGTGTTAATTTTCCCACATTCAAGATAACAACGGAGAATTTTGTATCTTGTTCTCACAACCTGCCCCTTGATTCCAAAACGATAAACTGCAACGAGATGCAAGATAATGAAACATGTTTTCTGCTATTTCAGTGTCCATCCTGGAGTCGGCGTTTTTGTGTAGTATCCCGGAAGCCTAACCACTCATTCACGCCAAACCGTTGTTATAATATTTTTTTTGCATGTCAACGCCTACGTACTAATAAACGAGTCATCGTGCTAAAATATCATTTTTGTCATTTTCAGAACCCTTCAGCTCCCTCTTCAACTGCTAAATTAAGTGGATATCAAAGTGGTTGCGTTATTGAATTTCTTTCATTTTCTTACGAAATTCAGGAAAAATAAATTTTCTCGCAGAAACCAAAATTTAAAAAATTGACCATCCACTTTGACATTCTTCTCAATTTCTAATACTTAAATCACACTTTTTGTGTCTTTTTAAACATTTGAATGAGATTTTATTGAAACATTTTACAGTGACGATGGACACGTGCGATTTGTTCGAAAGAAATCAAAAAATTTTTGACCACCACTTGTCTAACAAGTTCAGCCAAAGCATGTTTTCCGAAGCCTTTCGTGCCTCGTCGTCTTCGGAGTCTATTGAGTTTTGATGGTCAGTTCATTCAATCCAAACCGAATAACAAGTACAAGAAAATTAAGGGAGAATACTTATTGAACCTTAAAAAAATGAAATTATGAGAATTTAACAAGATTTTTTAAAATTGTATTTACCATTAATAAAAATTTTTGACCAACAAATTTTCTTTTAAATATATTATTTCTATATTTTAATTATTGTTTTGAATTCCGGCGCTTTTCTGCGAGTTCAAGTTGACAAAAGGTCGAAGCGTCATCTGCTGGTGTTATTTTGAAATAACAGCTGTCAAAAAATATACCACCACAACGAGCCAGTCCAAAAATGATTGGAAAAGCATCAAAATTTTGACATTCTCTCTCTTGTTTCGATTTTCAACAATCGTGACAGTGCAATTTTATATTTTTCTTAAACAATGAAATGACAGACGATTTCATCAAAGAGAAATTCGCAAGATGATTGTCTTGTTACAAAACTCAGGTCTTTTGAAAACGTTTCCCACGACGCTCCTGTCAGGTAAAAATAAATTAATATATTTTTAGATTAATCTACATCGTTAATTCATATTAACCTAACATAAAATACAAATTAAAAATCTTTATTTCTCACAATAAACGATCTCATATTTTTGTTTATATTTTTTTTTCTAAATCAGAAAGAAACAGTAACTAAATTCTTTAATTTTTAATTCAAGTTTTTCAATTGTGCATTGTTGCGTTTTGTTATGATTTGTTTAATTGTTTAAAAAACAAAACATAACCTACAAATAATAAAGAAGAGGATCAAACTGATAATTAAATTTATGGTTTTCAGGTCATGTTAAATTTTCAAAGTTGGCGTTTGTTCCAAAATGCAACCCAGTCAAATTGGAAGACGTCCAGATCCTCAAAGAATATCTGGACTCATGTGGGAGGCTGTGTGTTTTGACAGGAGCTGGCATCTCGACCGAGAGTGGACTACCAGATTACCGGTCAGAAGGGGTCGGCATGTATGCAACCACTAATCGGAGACCAATGCCTTATAATGATTTTTGCAAGAGCGAATTGAACCGGAAACGTTATTGGGCACGAAATTTTGCTGGTTGGCCAAGGTTAAATTAATAGAACAAAAACAGAAAAGATTATAATCCGACATTACAAAATATCAAAAATCTTATTTTTCATTAAATAGGTTTTCTTCGTTTGAACCGAATGTGACACACAACATTATACAACAATTGGAGGTCGTGGGCAAGATCAGATGTGTGATCACCCAAAATGTGGACAACCTCCACCTGAAAGCTGGCAGCAAAAATGTAATTGAACTTCATGGAACGGCCTTTCGCGTGGTGTGTCTGAATTGCGATGTCAAAATGAGTCGATTCGCCTTGCAGGAGAGTATGATCAAACTGAACCCTTCGATGCATGCCTTGACTGACAAAATAAGACCCGATGGAGACGTCGAAATATCCGAAGTGAGTAAAAACTAATAATTTGTAAATTAAATTATTGTTTATCATTTTAAAATTAGTTTGGCCAAGATCTCGAATAGAAATCAATACTAGATGGCGCTTGAGTGTCCGCTTGGAGACTCTGAAGTTCGGTAAAACGAGCAATAATCCCGAAAAAGTATTAGGCAAACAGCAGACTGAAGAGGGTAGTGTTATATTGTCCTCGAAGTCCGGCAAAACGAGAAATCATCCCGAATATCCCGAAAAAGTATTAGGCAAACATGTTCGCTAAAGAGGTAGATTTCAAAATAAAAGAAGCAGAAGATGGCGCTAACAACAGCCCGCTATGTTTGGACCTCGAAGTCTGGTAAAATGAGAAATCATCCCGAAAAAGTATTAGGCGAACATGTTGACTGAAGAGGTAAAGTATCAAAATTAAGAAACAACAGATGGCGTTGATAATAGTCCGCCATATTGAAATCAGAAGTCCTGTCAAACTGCCGCAACTTGAGTCCGAAAAGGATTAGGAAAATATAAATTATCAAAATTTTAAAAGTCCGCCATATTTGACTCCAACGGCCCAATTGAGGAAGTTGGGAAAATTGTAGTGGGGAAAATTGGGAATCCCATCTTCCCGTCAACTTTCTGGCATCGCTGTCATAAACCTGTAAGAAATTGTCCCGAAAATGTATCAGTCAAACATAACTAATAAAGAGGTTATGTAAAATTAAAAATTGTCTATTTCTAAGGGGGTATCGAAAACGTTTAGAAATTTGAGATGCTTGAATTTTCATGCACGGGAACAGTGAAATTCATGCAACGATCTCCAGAAGTAATAGGAAATCATGAAAAGAAGAAAGTGTTTTTCAACTTCGTTCAAAAAATTTAAATTGAAATTTAAATTCGGGGACCTTTAGTGATTTTATAATCTTTGCGTCATTTCATCGGTTGAAGGGATCCAGGTAACATGATTTGTAATTTTGTTTTGTCATCTGAATTTGATTCTGGAAAGTAGTACCGGCTTCAATTCTCTGTCGAGTCCTCAAAACCGATCCACCTGTTTATATATAAAACTGTTCCCAAAATTTGATTAGGAAAAAATAAAAATACTGGAGCTCTTTCTCAATTTCATACCTGCCAATCTGAGAGTGGTCCCCGATCTTTTGTGTTTAACTTTTTTTTCTTTGATCCAGAAAATGAAAGGTACCTGTTCCATTCAGAATTCATACCTGGGATGGGTCCAGATCTACAACCATCTATTAATCATTTTACAATACATGATTATCTATACAACTTACTGGTAATCTACAAAACTCTGTTTACATTTCCACCAAGGACTCATGATATTTAGAAAGTAATTTTCCTTTATCCGAATTTCAAAAACTTGAAAGCATTTTAGGTCGGTTCTAAGTTCTGATGAAGCATCTTCCATGTCTTTAGAAAATGGCGTATTTGCGACTAAAAAAACCTCGGAAAATATTATCTTGTTCAAATACAAATATTGAGTTCCATTTTTAGAAACGAGCAAGAAACAAAAATGAAACATTATACATTTTGTTTAAGTTTGTATAAAACGAATGTTTGAGGTGTTTTCTGATTATTTGTCTCTAGAATTCAGTCTGTAGATGGCGCTGAGAACAGTGAACGAGTCTGCCATTATCTGCCATTTTATTCCAAATATACCCGTTGGAGAGAAAACTGCCCGAAAAAGTATCAGGCGAAAATGAATTATGAAGAGGTGATTTAAGGATATTAGCTCGTGGTTTCGAAAATGTACAAATTTCAATTAATAATTATTTATTATTATTTATTTTTTGGATCTATGTATCAATCATTTTCTGTGATTCTTATTTTTCATTCTTAAATTAAAAACAAAGTATTTTAGATAATATAAAAAAATGTCCCAGAATTTCGTACTGGTATATATAAGAAATGTTACACGCGACACATTAGTTGTATTATCATAATTTAGAAATGATATTCTAAAAGATAATAAGAGATCATGAAACTTGTAAAGCTACGAATAGGTTACATACAATTTCATTAACCGGGGCTTGAAAATTCAAGCACGAGTGCATGAAAATTCATGCAAATTTTTCCCAATGGAATAAGAGAACATGAAATGTAAGGAGGTGTGTCTAAGATTTAGAGTTCTAATCGTTCCCCATCTGTCGTTTTAGTACTCTTTTGTACTCCTTTGGGCCTCAAAAAGAAAAAGAAAACATAAGCTGAAAGAAGGTATCCAAAGGTCCTTTCCAAAAGATGTAGAAGTTTCAAAAAATTCACTATTTTAAACAGTAGATGAAATTAAAACAAATGAAAGTAAAAAAGACACATTTTTTTTAAATTAAAAAAAATTATTTGAAAAAAATCATTTTTTAACTTTTATTTTGGCAATTAAAAAAAATAACATTTCAGGAGGAAATCAACAATTTTGTTTTGCCACCATGTAACAACTGCGGAGGTGCTTTGAAACCGGACATGGTTTTTTTCGGTGACAACGTGGATCGCAGGATTGTACAAAGAGTGAAGGAGGAAGTCATCAGCGCGGACGCTCTTTTGATCTTGGGCACTTCGCTAACAACATATTCAGCTTATAGAATAATTTTGCAAGCCTTCGAAGCAAACAAACAAATCTTCATGATCAACATCGGTCCGACCAGAGCCGACGCGATGACAACTTTCAAAGTCCAGGCGAGGTGCGGTGACATCCTACCAAAAATGTACAATTTTCAAGAAACGAGCTGACACGATTCAATGTTTACTTTTTTTGAAAAGATGTAAATAAACTTCAACACTGATATTGTAAAGATGTAAATAAATCTTATTTTTATGGTACTTTAAAGCTTTTTGGATTTATACTCCAAAATATACCCAACAGAAAAGAAAACAAAGTAAAAGTATCAGGAGAACATAAATCAAAAAGATGATAGGAAAGAACGATCCTGAATTAGAAAAAATTATAGATAAAATATCACCAAATAATATTTTATTATGCAATGAAGTAATAAAAACAGTTTTTTCATGGATAATGTAAATAAATTTTATTCTCTATGATAACACTAACTTTATACCTCGCTGTATCTTGTAATTCTTCTTTTGAATTCAAGAGCGTCGTATTTATTCTATTGGTGTTTGAATATTTTCATTTTTATACAATTTCTAAAAACTATTACTATTGGCTATCATTTATGAGCAATTTATCAAAAATCGTTGCGCAATTACAATTTATATATCCCAAGTGTACATAAATACGTATACCTAAGCTTCATCGTTGAACCTGAAATTGCCTTAATCTTAAATATCAGTATCACATAAACTTTTGTCATTCTTCATAAGACTTCATTATCGATATTACTTAATACTTAATAACATTATTGATATACTTTTTCAACTTCAAGCTTTATATAAAATTGACTAATAACATGCCACCTGAAGTTATAAAACAAAAAACTACGAAAATTATTTTCATTAGTATCAATAGTAATATTATTATCACTATTGTTGTTATTATTAATTAGTACCACTATTGTTAATTAACATTACTATTACTATTGCTATAATTATAAAAAATATTCCTTATGATTTTACATCATTTGTAAAATTTACTTGAAGAATTGCTGAATATTTGTCATTTTTATGACCATTTTATATAACATTTTATAGCGCCTTTTATTTCGATTTCGTAAATTATTGAAATTACGCGCATGTGCAAAAAAAATATTGGGACACCCTGCGCAATAAAGCTGTCATGGCGCCGGACGCCTGGTAAAAAAAGATAAAAATTTACGGAAACCGAATAAAATGGCGAACATGTTTTGATGATTATTTGAAAAATTTCTGCAGATGGCAGGACAAAATGTGGTCCTTCTATCTTTTTAACAAGATTATTTATACTGTTACAAAAAAAAAAAACAAAAAAAAAGAACAGAAAGCAGGACCACATTTATTTTTAGCGCCACCTTTTGAACTTTACGAATTTTACCTGACTGGTACCTCGTTGTTTTTTACAATTGAAAGAGATTGCTAAAATTGCAACGCAGATAGTTGTTTATTCTCGAACAAATTCCGGGGGGCGTTTTAA
The DNA here is from genome assembly GCA_030522925.1 of Trissolcus japonicus. Classification (NCBI taxonomy): domain Eukaryota; kingdom Metazoa; phylum Arthropoda; class Insecta; order Hymenoptera; family Scelionidae; genus Trissolcus; species Trissolcus japonicus. The sequence goes on along the minus strand of JAPYZS010000274.1, from coordinate 20,982 downwards.
AACAAATGTTTGTATAAAAATACATGCTTATAACAACTATTACGAAATTTAGTGTGAGCCGCCATTTTCTTTTAATTTTCCAAAATGTCCGCCGGGCGTATCAAATTCGTGTGAGCATGCCAATATAAAATTGCATCTAGACGGCATCGATTGGGTTTAATCTGATTCAATCCTGTAAAAAACTTAACAAGGCGATGGTTCCTTAATGTCTAACAGTCCCCGCGGATCATGTTTTCCAGTTTATATTCAAAGGCATGAGCGGGACGTACTTTTCACTCGGCCGGAACTTGTATTGCGAGCAAATCTTTTTGGAAACTGCTTCCGCGTATCCATTCCTGCAAAAACAAAACAATATTATCAAGGTCACTGTTTGTTTACTCCAAAAAAATGATTTCACAAAACAAAAAAACAAATAAAATTGTATGGAATGTTGATAAAAAAACATACTTTTGCCACTCGGAGCAAGGTCGTCTCTCCTTGAAGCAAATAACTTGGATGACATTGAAATACAAAGCTCCCAATGTGTTTGCCACTTCGGTGTTGAGGCTCTGCAGGCACCTACGAAATTTCGCGTCACAATCGCAGTGCGACCGCACGAACGGCGAATTGTTGCAGATCCCGTCGATGCATTCGTTCGGCGTCAAGGTCACCGGACAGTGATCATGCTCGCGACAACAAACGTCCTCTGCGGCATGATGACCAAGGTCATCGTAGCTCTCCGCGCGGTTTCCCGGGCCGCACCATTTTGTCCCGGGATACATCAAGCCACTATCTGGTGTAAGAGGCTAAAATAAAAAATTGTAAACAAATGTACAAAATTTTGATGCCAAACAAAACATTAAAGATTGCAGATTAGTTGTTTGCGTGATGTTTACTTACTTTAACTGCATTTCGCGATGCTTTACAGGTTTCTTCAAGATCCGTGACAAGGTTGCTGGACATCTGTCGAACTTTTTTTGGATCAGCGCCAAGGATCATTTTTTGAATGACACCTCGGTCATTATGGAGCGCACAAAATGGCGGAGCTGCACTGATCTCGATCATCCTGGACATGGTGTTGTCAGCAACCAGGACGTTGGACTGACAGAAACTTATGCCCGCGAAAGCAAAATAGAGGTAAATCATTGGAGACATCTGCAAATCATGTAATTTAAAACAAGTTAAAATTGTATTTTATTTTATTATCGTATAGAAAAACAAAAGTTTGTTTGTTGTTTGTTTTTTTTTGTTGTTTATTTTTTTATTTGGTTCATTTTTATTTTTTTTGTTTTATTTTTTTTTAATTTGTGTAATTGCACATTGTCATCAAATTTTATTTATTATATTGTTTGTTTTTGTTTTCTTTGTTTTTTATGGTTTCATTTTACTTTACACAAATTTGTTTTTACTTTTGTAATTTAAAATTAATTCATTTCCTTAAGATGAAATTCCATTAAGATATTTAAACAAAAAACAATTTTAAAAATCTTGTCATAATCTTCCATCAATGAATTCGTAGCAATTCTGGGAAAATAAAAAAGATACCATCTGCATCATAATTTGCATCTTCCAAAGACAACTATATGAATGTTAATCAAAGGTAAATTAAACTTTTCTATTGAAAGATTACGATATGTTATTTTTCTCAATTGCGTTTTATTTTTTTTTCCAATGTTTAAAGTTTAAAAATAGCTGACTTAATTGATTGATGCTTTAGGGCATCCTGTGACAAAAAAGACCTGCGTCGTTTCGAGCAAGACCGTATACAGGATGCAAAGTACAGGACATTTTATATCTGACTCTGCGTCTCAAACGAGCTGCCATTAGCAAATCAAGAGCAATGTATAACACGCAAAAATTGGCCATCCATTGTCATCAAACTTGAACTTGATGAGGCACCAATTATATCATTTTAAAAGTCACCAACGAGAAGGTTTTTCGGTTGAGGCAAAACTTTTCCATCAAACTCTTTTTTTCTATATCATTTTGACATTAAATTTCAATTAATTTTTGTTTTTAATAATAAAATTTGTTTGAAATAAAATCAATAATTAAAAAACATGTTTGAATAGGATCCAATTTTTGAAACGAGATTTAATTTTCAAACAATATATATAATAAACAAGAAATTGTTTAACTGAAAAACAAAATTTTATTCAATGAAAAAACATTTTTGATTTTTATTAATCAAATAAATTATTTTGATTAGTTAAAATGTCGACAAGTCAATTCGGTTTTTTGTTTCAATATAATAAAAATGTAAAAAGTCGTTCAACCCGAATTTCGTCCTTGCGTAAATCCATAAAAATACAAAACGAAGCGAAGTTTCACGAACCGCATTTACAATTAATCTCGCGTGTCGCTTAAATTTGAATGTAATCTTTTGTTCGGCACGTGCATTTTTAATCGGGAGGAAAATTTTGGCTCGTCAAATGATTGAAAACAAAAAGCATCGCCGGGACCATGACGGAGATTGCCACTGATTAAATCGGTCGAACGTAACGTGTCTATCCTGAAAGTAGTACATGGACGTAGCTACCCCAACTTCTACGAAATTAAGTCAGTCGGTCTGTCATATATGGGTCAATGGTTTTTTACAACTTGTGACAAGGTCAACAAAATTATCCCAAATAAAACATCATCAAATGTCAAACTCTAATTATATGTTAACAAATAAAAAAATTAAAATTTCAATTGGTGTTTTTCCTTCCCTTTCAACTATAAAAATTTTTTTTTGACTTTTTTTATCTTCAACCAGATGTTTACACTCGTTTATGTGCCATTATTTCATAAGTTTGATGAAAAATGAGAGGAAACAATAAAAATAATCACTCGGTTGGAAGAGGACATTAAATTTGTCTGTTACAAAAGTGGCGTAAGGAGAATACATTGTAAAAGAATCGGAATAAAAAGTGACCCTTATTACGAAGCTCACCTTTACTCATTCAAAGACTAGACGCTTATTAATCAGGTCAAAATCGTTTTTATCATTTTTCAAGTGCATCACAATATTTTTATTTCTTTTTTTTTTTTTTTTTTTTTTTTGTTAAATACAAATCTTGTACTTTTGAGAACGAAAACACACCCTTTGCGCATAATGCGGATTGTGATTGCGCATTACGTTCAATTTCACTAGAAAAACACGCCGGATCGAACCGCTCTTGAACAATGAAAGTACACGAATTGCAAAATTTGAATGAAAATTTATCATATTAAATTACAAAAATATTAATTGACAGTAAAAATTAGAATAGTAAACGAAGGTGTAAAAAACTAAAATGGTAAAAAATTCTATTGCAAAGAAATTAGTTACAAAAAATTATATAATTTTTTTAAAACGAGGGAGAATAGAGGACCGTTTAAATGTGATTCGAAAATTGATAAGTAAGATAAGGAAAGATGGATCTCACCTTTTGTCAGAAAATTGTGTTACTGAATCGAGAAATTATTTGCAGGGAGAGAAGAGAGAGAGAAAAAAATGTTGAGATCGGTACAGTACACCTGGACCGTGACTATTAGTGTCGATACAACTGTGATCACCGTCAGACTGATCAGTTAAATCTAAAGTCAAGATATATTAGAACACAAACGCATGCGCGCATCATTCAGGTGCAAGCGCTTGTTGAAAATCCGCACTGCACAGTAGGGGAGGGATCCTGTCGCTAGTTTTGTTTCCCAACTTGGGTCAATAAAAAAATAATTTAAAAATTTTCATTAACAAACGCTCCTTGTTCCAAACTAAAAATGTTCTTTTATATCCCTTGTTAGATAGTTTAAAAATTAACATTGCAAAATTGAAAACTCATCCTGAATATTATACAAGTTAAAATTCCGTAAAAGAATTGTAAGAAATGCTTGGAATAGTTATAGCAATAACAATTAACGAATATTTATAATTTACAAACTTGAAATAATAGTAATTAAAATAATATTCAATAAATTAGATATATTTTAAAAAATAAGAAAAATTATTTTTATTTCTATAATAAAATAAATACAATAAGTCACAACAGTATATCCAAGATTATTCGTAGATAGTCGAAATTACATCTTATTTATTTACATATACGAATAAACAACGATTAACATTATTTGAATTTGTTAAAATTAACAATTAACAAATTTAGGAACGACTAAAAGACATTTTATATTCTCTCTATCTTACTATTATACTCTATTATACTCTTTATTTTTTATTTTTACACGACGTTCGAGTAGCCATCGGTGTTATTTTCTGCCAAACAATCGGGTGTAACCACATTGACTAGATCGTTGGGATCGATACCGAAAGCACTCAACATTAAGCGCAGAAGGTTCAGGTGTGTTTTGTCGAGCGATTTTCGTCTTGAGAGAATCGACACGCTCGGTTGGTCATGACTTCCACAGGTAACGATACCCGCGTAGTTCTCGTAATCGGTCTCAAACACTATAAATGATGAGTTTCCTCCTACTATACCTAAAATTTTTAAAAATCCCAAATTTTCATTGTTTTAACAATTTATTTTTCTTAAAATTGAATAATTTTTTTTTGAAGAAGAAAATACTTACTTTCGGGAAAAGAAGCTTGCATAAGTGCTGGATTGCTTGGTTCAGGTACGGACAATTCATTAACAATACGATATTCGAATTTCCGAGATCTCTGACCTGAATAAAAATTATTCATAGTTACTATTTTGCTATAAGATTCGCATAAAAAAGTGGTTGGAGGATAGATAATTTTACTGACCTATTTCCATATTTATTTCTAAATCTTGTGTAAGTACGTATTTATTAGACTTTTCACTTTGGGTATAATTATTTGTAACGCATTTTCTTACATCTGATGTCTCTTGAATTGAATTCCAAATTCCTAGAAACTTATAAAAGTCAGACATTAAAAATCAGATCTCAATTGCGAATAAAAGACAATGAAGGAATGAACAATATTGAAACAAAATTTCATCTTTAAATTGAAAAAATAATTATTTGACCAGTTTCAAAGTGAAGCTAAGAATTGAATTATTCAAAACAAAAATACATACTTTGCTCATGTCAAATCCTGGCATTGGTTCAACTACGGGGCAAGGTTCGCGATCAGATTGTCCATTAGCAACAGCAACAACCGCTGCCGCAATAATTAAGAGGCGCATCTAAAAACAAGCGAAAAATTAATCGAGATGAAACATTCCTTCCATATTTGATGTTATGCAGCAAACGAAAAGTCTCGTCGTAAGAGATACACCAATTGGTAAAACGCTTAGCAGCGTCGCAATCCACTGGTCGTTAAGCTTAAATTAAATCAAGGAATCTCTAAAGCATTCAAAACGAAAAAAAAGCAAAACAGAGTTTGAAACTAAAAGTCAATTTAAATGAAATTTTGGTTTTAATTGTAATTGAAATTTAATTATAATTATTATTTGATTATAATAGATTTTCTATTTGAGTCATTCAACTCACGTTGCAAATTAGTCTTCTTGGGAGCAGAGTTATTAACACTTGAACGTTTAGTGTAGTACATTCGACTGGTTTCAGAATTGAAGATTACTTATATCTGTACCCTTTCCATTGCTTTCCAAACAATTAGTGATAAAATTTGATTGCAAAAATAATGAATAATAAATAAAAAAAGAACATGCGACGCACGGGAAAACCCCGTTGAATCGGGGTTTCCCATGTACCGCTCTGTTTGCCACCATGTATGTAGGTTATAAAAATGGTGAAGTTTTGTGACATTGAGATACGAATTGTGATTGATAAAAACTTGAGGGGAAAAGAGACCCCCTTTCTTTTCCGAGGGCGGGGTCCTCTTAAGGCAACTTCACTGAGAGCAGTCAGGGTTTTCTGGAGAAACTCAGGTCTTTCAGAAAGAAGGTACTCGAGTCTTCCCGAGGGTCTTCGGGTCCTTTTAGAGGTACTCAGGCCCTCTCGAGGGCCTTCGGGTCCTTCCCGAGGCACTCGAACCCTCCCGAAGGCTGTCGGGTCCTTCCGGAGGCACTCGGAGCTTTCGAAAGCTTTCGGGGTGGGGGGGGGGGTATTGGAAACGCGAGCAAGAGGAGGGGGGAAACGGGAGCGGGAAATGTTAATTTTTAGGGAAATTTTAATTTCGCTAAAAATTAAATCTTCACTGGGACCGAACTCGCGCCCTGAAGAGGAATAGTATCACCATAGTTATCAACAATAAATATATAATTGTGTTACACAAAACACATCAATAGAACAGAAGCAGTTACGGTCAGACAGATAAGTCGTAACTGCGGAAATTTTATATCCATTAAAAGAGACAGATATGTAAGCAATCTCGAACTTGAAAAGCAGTTGAAAGTACTGCGTTAGACGTTCAAGTGTAAAGAACCCTGCTCCAAGAAAGACAAAATTTACAACGTGAGTTTTATGAACAATTAATTTACTCTGTTTTTTATCATAATTCATATTTTTTTCTTTTTTTTTTCATATACAATTTTTAATTATTAAAATTAATAAACATTACATACAAACAATTACAGATGAATTTTGATGCGAATTGAATTTCAATTTTATTTATAATTGAGATTAACAATTATTTATTTAAATTTAATTAAAACTTGGTTTTTCAATCTTCTTGTTTTGTTATGTATTCTTACATTCAATTTTATTAAAAACATTATGTAAAGTGGAGAAACGAAGGATTTGTTTGTATCTTTGATTTTTGCTTGTTTTTAGATGCGCCTCTTAACAGTCGCGGTAGTGTTTATTGCTATCGCTAATGGACACTGTGAACAAATCGGATTTTGTCCCGACGTTGCCCCGATGCAAGGATTTGATATGAACAAAGTGACTATTTTTATCTCAAATAATTTAATCTTTAGTTTCAACTTGAAATTAATTCAAATAATTAAATTTTCATGAAATTAACACAATTGCTCAATTTTAATTTGAATTACTTTAATTTTTGTTTTTTTTGCCTGTTTTCCTAACGTTCTTCATAATTAAAATGTAATTTTTAACGCTTGACTTTCATCAGTTTCTAGGAAACTGGCATGTAATTCAAGCAACACCGATGCTAGGTAATGAAAAGTTCCATGAAGACTGGGTGAGTGATTATTTTTTTATTGAACAAAAAAATTTTTTTGTTAATTTAATTTTTGTTTTTCGTTAATTTTTTGGTCTAACTTTTTTTAATTTTATGATCTGATGTTTTATTTTTGATTTTCATCAGTTAATAGTAGGAAATCTACAGCGAAAATCATTGGCAAATGAGAAATGCCTTACTTTTAATTATACCCAAAGTAAAGAGCCTGATAAATTCATATTTGCTATAGGCGAAGAATCAGATTTATTTGGCTTAATCAATCATAAATATCAACAAACTAGTATGTTGCGTATAACTGATTCAAGCACGCCAGCGCATATCTTTCTGGATCGTCCCTCGTATTATGCATCCTCATGTAAGTATTTTTAAAATTACTTTCCGTTATAAATAATTACAAATACTTATTTTTAAAAAAGGACAACAATTTTTATACATAAAAACTTCCCTTTCATTTATTTTATTCTAATGTAAACTTTGATGTAGAAGAAAAAAAAAATATATAAGTAAATATTATAAAAATTTGGCAAATGAGAAAAGAACGAAAATTGGAAATGTAAAAATTTCAGATTTACACGGAGGCATGTCGCATATAGTGTTTGCGACTGACTACGTAAACTACGCAGGTATCTTCTTTTGTGAAACCTACCTTATGGGTCCCCTACATACCTATGCGGTTAAGCAACACAGAGCGATGATTCTCTCAAGACGAAAATCGCTCGATAAAGTTCACCGTAAACTTTTGCACCAGAAGTTGAAATCCTTCGGAATCGATTCCTCCAAACTAATCAAAATGAAGCGTACCGATTGCCCGGCAGAAATCTTCGACTCGCCCGATCTGATGATGCAACAAATCCTTCTTGACGATTATCTGTGAAGAAACTTTCTGTACCTGAAAACTTATTTTAAAACAATCCGATTTTTAACTTATATCTAAACGCTGCTGAGTTATTCGACCCTATATTTAATCTAACGGATTGAAATAGTTTACGATGTTTTATTACACACACTATACAAACGTTGAACATTAGATGACGCATCGCAATTTACATATGTTTTTCATGGTTGTAGACCTTAATGTCCACCTATTCTTTTGTCCAAAATATCCAAAAACACTGTCCAACTTTTTTGTTCAAAATTCAAACAACAAAAAAAAAAAATAAAAATCACATCCCATGTAGAAATTGCCAGCGATAAGCCATAATGGACAATCGATTCTACGTTGGACCAATGTTGGCAGCCAGTGTTGGACAACCAACGTTAACCAACTTTGGCATACATCATTTATACAATGGTGGCATCCAATGTTTATCCAACATTGGCTTGGAACATCGGTTGCCAACGTTGGGCCAATGTTGGAGCAATTAAATCGTCTGGATAAGTGAGTAGCATATTTACACGACATACGATCGTCAAAGCCGATGGAGAAGTAGAATGAGTGGCGGACTACAGATCCGAAGGACGAGCGTTCGAATCCCACCTCAGGACCAACAACAACCTTAAATTCATCGGAGTTTTAAAATTTCTAACACTGACTATAAATCATAATAATAATTATTTAAAAATAATTACGTGAAAAAATTGTCAATATGAATAAAATAATTTAATTTTGCAAATAATTTGAATAACATTGGCTTAACTCTGGCACAAAGAGTTGCGTCAACGTTGGCTGGCGATGATGGGCCGGCGTTTCATCATCTCAGAGGTTTACTAAGTTTACGAATGCGCCATATAGTCGAGCATGATAATAGCCAATGTCTCAAGACGACTTTGATGTTAATAAATTGATATTACAGAAAAATGATATTATATTTTGCGTTTAAAAAATACATTATTATAAACATTATTGCTAAAAGTGTTAGAAAAACTAATGAACAAAAAAATATTTTTATGAAATACTTTAATTGCTATATTAACTACATCCAGTTTTTTTATATTATATTTCCGAGCTTATGTTTTTATTAAAATTACTTACTAACGCATTATTCAGGCTACTTTTGTTCACAATTGTTCACTCATAATTATTTATATTCTGGATTTGAAACGCATCAAAATATTTGATGAATAAATAATATTACTTATTTAGCAATTAAAATAAAATCAGTCTTTGTTGTTGTTATTAAAATTGATTCTATAATGTGAACTCGTGGTTAGTGCCCGCTGATATATTATCAACCGGCCCAATTATCATTATGATTCTCGGGTAGTGCAACATAACATGTTGCTTAGGTCAAAGTAATTAAATTAATTTAATGATTATACTTTAGTAATTTAGTATGAATGCTAGTTTTAAAGCGAATTTTAAAATATGTAACATTTATTCAATAAGTATACTTATTGAATCACGATGAAGAACGAACCACAATTATAATTGTAGTTTCTCATCGGAATTTGAGTTTTTATGACATATGATGCGATTCGAACACAAGTTTTCGGAAACATAATAATAATTAGTACATCATTTTTTCTGTGTCTATTTTTGGCCATATATGTTCCATAAGTGGAGTCATATACATAAAAATACAAAATTCTTTATCAAGCGCAAAGACTTGTTTGCCCATGTCGAATACTGGCATGGGTTCAACTACAGGGCAAGATCCGCGATATTCAAATTGTCCAATAGCGATAGGAACAAACCGTAATCATTAAAAGGCGCATCTAAAAACAAGCAAAGAATTCGAGATAAAAATATTCATCCTCCATCGATGTTATGCAGCAAACGAAAAGTTTCATCGAAAGAGATACAACAAGTGGGAAAAAACTTACCATCAGTGTCGCATTTTCGTTGGTCGCTATAGCTTGAATTTAATCAAGGGATCTTAAGAGCATTCAGAACGAAAAGTAAAGATTAAAATGGAGTTTGAAACTAAGAGTCAATTTGAATGATAATTTATTTGTAATTGTAATTTGAATATTTTTATAATTATTATTTGATTATAATATATCTGAATACATTTTCTAAAGAAGTCGTTTAATTCAAGTTTTGCACATTAGTTTTCTTCCGAACAGAGTTCTTTACACTTAAACATATAACGCAGTATATTGTATTGATATCTGAATTGAAGATTACTTATATCTGTACCCCTTCCAGTGCAAGAAAATTAGTGATATAAAATTTGATTGCAAAAATAATAAACAAAAGAACCTGCATGTATGACGCTCGGGGAACCCCGTGCGTGAGTTCGGGATTTCCTGTGGTATCGCCGTGATTGCCACGATGTATATTGGTTATAAAACTGGCGAAAAATTTGTGACTTTGAGATATGAATTGTGTTTTAAATTGTGAATAGCCAATAGACAAAAATATGCACTGCTCATTTCAATAACTATTTCATGTTGTTTAATTTGTTTGGCATAAATTGCAATTGTAATTATAATGATTTGACCAATGGAACCCGATCAGGGTCTGTCCACGGCCTGGTCGGGATTGCCATTTTTAAAGATTAATAAACAAAAAGTTTCTCAATTAACTCATTTATGCTATATTATTTTACATATTTTGATTTTTGAACCATTTAACCTAAGGTTTCAAATGAAAAAACTGAGAATCGATGTTCGAAGATTCGAACCTTGGCCTCCGATGTGATAGAGAATGCTGTCTTATCCACTAACCCACAAGGACATATTAGTATACGCTTCTTATTAAGAAAACTCACTTATACGATTGATTTATGTGCATCAAATATATAGAAAAATACATTTTATTTTATTATAAATTTAGTTATATAAATAATAAATTGCGAAATGATCGATTTATTAATGTTTCAGCTTTCATAATTTAGATAAACTGAAAAAAAACTCATAATTTAATTAAAATAAAAAAATGGAATTCCAATTGTTTGTCGTATTACATATTATTATTATAGTTTGCATAACATGAAAAATAAAAATAAGAAACCAATTCAAATAAAAATATAAATTTCAATGAATATTAAAAAAAAAATTTCTAGATAATTGTTTAACAATTAAATAAATACTTAGACGGGGCCAAGATTGGGCCGAGAATCGGCACTAGCAGAGCGCTGAAAACTGGAATCAATATTTTTACAACACAGACCCAACATTGGTAACCTAATATTGGTGAACTTAGTTGGAGCCTTGGTGGGGCCAACTAGTTTCTGATGCTATATTTTTTTTATGCTGGCTGGCCAACTTAGGGCCCGGATTTTAATGTGGGCACGACAGGGTAAATTTTTACTAGGGAGAAGGAAACTATATATTTTTGACCAACAAAATGTACATAACTTTTTATTATTTCTAAATTTGTAAATATTTTTGTCGGTAATATTTTTTGTTAAACGAGAGGTAAACCTTTATTTTGAATATGCAGGCCTTATAAGGTAAGCATCCAATGGCGTTTATAAGGTTCATTGTATTATGCCAAGCAAAGCCACTAATTTAATTATCTGACTGCCTTTAGGCTAGGGCAGCGGCTATTCCAGCTAGGGCAGCAAGGGATTCATCATCTAACTTGTTATCGGTTGTCTCATTGGTCACCTCCTCAGTCACCACATCGGTCACCTCATCGGGTATCAACGGGTTAGAGGTAGTATAAAAAGTCTCGGGTATGGTCGTGGTCGAGTTGATATTCAAGTCAATGTCAACTTCGTTATTTTTTCCTCCGAAGCAATCTTTCAGATCAAAGTGAACTAGGTCGTAGGTATCGATTCCCAAGTAACTCAATCTTTGGCTCAAATAATTCAGGTAAACTCTGTCGAGGGTTTTTCGTCTTGAGAGAATTGTTACGCTCGAAATGTGCACCAGGAGCGTTCGGTGATGGTGAGGATCTAAATGCTGATCTACGACGGCTGGTTGACAGTTGAAAATAGCGGCATAGTTGACGTAGTCGGTTGCAAAAACTATGTGCGATAATCTTCTTACAACTGAAATTCGAAAATGTTCAATTTTTTCTCATTGATTAAATTTTCTATTAAACAAACAATATTTCTTCCTTAAAATCAAAGTAAAATAATTGTTTTCCTTTTTTTATAAAACATAAATATGTACTTACTTCGAGGGAAAGAGAATACCATATGTCCAGGAACGTGCCGATTAGGTATCAAGAATTTAAAAACTTCATGACGTTTGCAGGCCATCCGGAACATTTCACCTACAAATGTTTCATTTTAATTTTTTGGTTGAGACAAGAAAAAATTAGTGGATATCAAAAAATAGTAACTATGTCTTCGTCTGTTCCGTAAGGATGTTATAGCAATATAGCTCATGTTCCAGATATTTTTAAGTTATACATTAAAAGAAATTTCGAGAGTTTTAAAAAGTTCTTAATAATTTTTACAATTTAGACAATTTTACTAACCATGATCAAATGTTTCTGAAATTTTGGTAGATATGTATTCATCAGGATATTGAGATCGGGTGTAGTTATAAGTGTTGCATTTTATCGATGTCGGTGTATTTTGAACTCCATACCACACTCCTAAAAACTGTTGAAAAGCATTGAAAATTATAAAGAAAATTTAAATTTACATGCAAAAATTGAAAAAAAGGCAAAAGAACAAATACTCAATTATTTTCTATTTCAATTAATTAAGCTAAAAATACTCACTTTGTTGATATCAAACCCATACATTGGTTTAATCATGGGGCAATGTCCATATTCATACACGAGACTTTCAGCGATAGCAACACATGCTACCACAGTAGCACAAAATATTAAGAGGCGCATCTAACAACAAGCAGAAATCAATCAAGATAAAAAATTATTTTCTCTTCTTCATATATTTTTTCATAAAACTGATATCTCGAATTTAATTAAAAAAAGAGGAGATTAAAGGTCCAATTGAGTTTGAGATAAATTAAAAAAGAGACTATTTATTGTTACCCCTGATAACCAGATTTATGTAAATGTTGTGTAAACTTTACATAAATGCTATACAAAAAATTTATGTAAATCTAACTCCGCATTGTTCTGCATTATTTACATAAATTTTATACTAGCAACAATATTTTTGAATTTTCTAAATCTTGAAAAACCAAAAATCATTTTTTTCATTCGTTTATTAATTTCGATACAAAATTGTTTGATGTAAACGATTTATGTGAATAATGCAGCACGATGAAGAGTTACATTTACTCAAATTTTATGTAAATCATTTACATAAACGGTAGTTATCGAGGACGATTGAAACTAAATTTCAATTTGCGTTAAAATTTAATTGTAATTGTGAGTAAAATTAAAAAAAATTGAATGAAATTAAATTTTCAGACAAATTAAATTTTTTAAGGAATGAACATTTAAGTAATTTGAGTTAAGTAATTTGATTTAAGTAATTAAACGTTATAAAGAAAGGATTATAGATTTTTTATCAAAATAGTCGACACAATTAAAACAAACAATTAAAAATGACGATAAAAGTGGGAGAAGGTTTTCTTAAAAGTCGTTTAACTCACCTTAAATATATTAGTCTTCTCAGGACCAGAGAGTTTTTTACACTTGAACGTATGATAGAGTACTGCCAGATAGTTTCAAAATTGGAGATTATTTATATCCTTGCCCAATGCAAGCCAATTTGTGATAAAATTCGATTAAAAAAAAGTATTGGAGAAGTCGCAAGATTTCTTGGGGAACCAACAACACGTGAGTCTTTGGAAATATGATCGGTTTATTTTATAGCACAATTTTAGTCTTCGAAGCTACGGAGGATTTTTTTTTTGAAATATTTACAGCTGTAATTCGAAAAATCTTGTCTGGATCGATGAATCGTATATTTTCATAATCATAGTTCAAGACTGAAATTGTTTACAGAATATTTACAATTTCAAACAATTGTTTTAATATCGAATTAAATTTCAGACGCAATGTTCGACGGATCCATCGATGGCTAAGTCAACGAAATGAAAAGAATGAAAAATAAAATCCAGAAATATCAAGAACTCATTGCCGCAGAAGATAAAAAAAATGATGACCTTCGGAGGATTGTCAATTATTTAGCTCATATAGTTATCGAAAGATTCGATAAATTTAATGGTATTTTCGCTCATCATATTTTACTTGAACATTTTTTTAAATAAAAATATTACTAATTTTGTTATTTCAAGAGTAATTGCTGCCTCGAACAGCATCGAGGTAACACCTCAAATGACCTTGAACTAGCGACTGCTGGATATATTTTCGACCACATGACCAAAAAGTAAATTTTTTGAGAAATTCTATTTCACAGTTTTTTTCTTATTTCATTAAATTGTTTATTTACAAGTTCTCTTTCAATTTAAAGATTTTCTATTAATGAACGAATTGTGAAATAAACGTTTTTTTTTGTGCTATTGCAGATTCGTCTTAATAGAGATGAAGGGATTGACAATAGAGTGCCTTTGATAATGCAGCTTCTGCTACAACCGATAGCTTTGCTATGTTTATGAAGACAATTGCAGTATCAATATTTACCACAAAAGTCTTGAAAAACAGCAGCGTAACTGCCCATGTAGAAATCGCCAGTGATAAGCCAAAATGAACAACCGATTCTATGTTGGACTAATGTTGGCAACCAATGTTGAACTGCCAACGTTATACCAATGTTTATCAAATTGAATTGTCAGAGATGCAAAAAAAGAAATAGCCAATTTTGGCATATATCATTTATACAATGGTGGCATCCAATGTTTATCCAACATTGGTAGCCAACGTTGGGCCAATGTTGGAACAATTAAATCTTGTAGATAAGTGGCATGTTTAAACGATATGTGTAAAGGCAGCCGAAGGAGCAGTGGACTAAGATGCAGTCTACAGATCCAAAGGATAAGCATTCGAATCCCAGCCCAGAAGCAGCAACAACCTTGAATCCACTTTTAAGATTACTAACATTTACTATAAATTATAAAAATAATTATATGAAATAATTATCTGGTATCAAGTTTTAACTCTTTTTTTGCAAGTTTCTCAAAAATCATTTTCTGTACATTTTCTGAAACTTTGATTTTTGCTACAAAAGCAACTTTTTTCATCGAAACTTATAAACGTTACGGTCATTTAAACATTAAGAACATTTCGGAAAAATAAGTGAAATTACTATTTATTTGACCTTCATAAATGAAGGTTGCCACAAAATAGTGAAGATGTCACAGCGGCCCAGAAAAAAAAAATGGATAAAAAATGTCGACATTCTTTCCATGAATTTGATCGTTGTTCCTGTCCATCTGGAAATCCATTGATGCATGTCAATCATTGACTTCTGAATCAAAAGTATAAAATATTATGACAGTATGGGTGGGAACAATAAGATATGTCTCAACAAACTTCTCAAGTGCTTAGGAACTCCAAGTACTAGGAAACTCCGTTTGTTCCGCTCACTGCGCTCCTTGCGCGCCAACCCCACAAACAGATAGTAAAATCTGTATGCATAATTTTTGATCAATATGATATTACGTATATATGTGTCATTATGAAGATATTTCATCATCATGAAATCAGTCGCTTATAAATCCAAATCGAAATAATTATTTAGCACCATTTATAAAGTATCAAATTTATTGAATTAATATGTACATATTTGCATTATTAAAATTGATAGGATTATATTTACATCCAGAAAAGTTATTCTAGTTATTCATGTAAATCCGATTAGGAAATTATTGTTATTTTCATTTATTTGTTTCTATGTGGATTATCAAATTACGTTTAAACAAGAAAAAAAGCTGGATAAATACCACACACAAACGGATAGAAAATATTTTTCTATCGGCGATCTATAAGAAATTTCAACCAGACGCGCTGTCTTAATAGTTATTGGTCACCACTTCGGGCACCATTTCGTGCACTACCTTTGGAACTACATCGGGAGAGGTGATGGTCGAGTTGACGTTCAAGTCAAAGTCACCGTCGTTGTTGTTTTCTCCGAAGCAAGATTTTAGATCAAAGTTTCCATAATAGATCTCGAGCCCTAAGGAACGCAACTTACGGCGCAAAAAGTTCAGGTGAACTGCGTCGATGGTTTTTCGTTTTGAGAAAATGGTTACGCTCGAAGCGAAGGGCTGGACTATTTGCCCGTAATAATTTACGACGCTGGGTACACAGATAAATACGGCGGCATAGTTGACGTAGTCGGTTGCAAGAACAGTGTGCGACGTTCCTCTCATCTCTGAAATTTGAAAATGTCCAATTTTTAATTGTCTTTCATTAAATTTTCTAGCAAACAAACAATTCTGTACACATTTTGGATCTTAACATTTCGAGATTTATTGAAAACATTTTTTTTTGTAAAAATACTTTTATCCTTATCCTTTACAACCTTAAAAATAGTTTAATAATTGTTCTCTTTTTTTATGAAACAAAAATATATACTTACTTGGAGGGTAAGAGAATAACATATATCCGGGAACGTGCGTATTAGGTACAATGAATTTCCAAACATCCCGATATTTGGAGCCCGTGCTGGGAGACGCACCTAAAAAAATTTCATTTAAATTTTTATAACTTGAAGATTTTGGAAGTTCGGTGGGGACAGACAATTCTACTGACCATGATCAAATGCATTTGTCAATTTGGTAGATATGTATGTATCAGGATATTTAGATCGGGTATAGTTATAAGTACCGCATACTATTTGTGACGATGACTTTTGAACTCCATACCATACTCCTAAAAACTGATGAAAGGCATTGAAAATTATAAAGGAAAATTAAAATTAAATATAAAAATTGAAAAGAAAAAGGCAAAAAAAGTCACTTATTTTCATGTTTAAATTGAAAAACTTGAAAATTATTTAAGATAAAAATACTCACTTCGCTCATATTAAATCCGTGCATTGGTGGAATCATGGGGCAATGTCCATATCCATACACAATACATTCAACGGTAGCAATAGATGCTACCGCAATCGTACAAAATGCTAAAAGGTGCATCTAACAACAAGCAGAAATCAGGCAAAATAAAATATACTGGTCCAAATCAAAAACGCAACATTTTATATGTAATTCTTATGGGAAGTGTTGCGTTTTTTATTTGGACCAGTGTAGTACATTTGGTATCACGCATGCGCACGTGCGGAAAACCAGCGTTTAATATGGGCTCCATTTCAGTGCACTAAAACGAACTAAAATGACGAAATTTCACCAAAAGGAGTATAAAAAATCTTTAAAGCATTCGGACCAAAAAGAGAATATTGAAAGGTCCAGTGGTGATAGAAATAAATTAAAAAAAAGGACTACTTATTGTTACGATTGAAACTAAATTTGAATTTGCATTAAAATGTATCGGTAATTGTGAGTAAATTGGAACTGAAATTAAATTTTAAGTCAAATTAAATTAATGTTCAAAAATGAGCTTGCAGAAAGAAAAAAATTAAACGTAATAAACAAAGGAGTAGATTTTTGTTAAAAGAGTCGTTTAACTCACCTTAAACATTCTCAGGAGCGGTGAGTTCTTTACACTTGAACGTATAATGCAGTAATTCCGACTAGCTTCAAAATTGCAGATTATTTATATCCGTGCCCAGTGCAAGCCAATGTCATAAAGTTCGATCAACAAATAATCATTGGAGAAATCCCAAGATTTCTTGGGGAAAAATCAACGCGTGAGTCTTTGGAAATACACATGACCGTAGTATTGTGATAGTGACTGACACTGATATTTAATATTTTCAAATTAAAAACCAAGCATACGAATCTGATTGTGTAAAAAGGCTTAATAGGGACTGAAACAAAACTTAAATTTTGTATAATAAAAAAAACAAAATTTTTGAATTATTTTTATAACCGATAAAATATTCCGAAATATTGTACGTTTTGCTATGTATTTTATTTTTAAATTACGATATGAAAATCTTATTAGTTTTTTTGTAAAGAATATTTCTGTTGTTAATGAGTAAGGTTACGAATGAATAGACAAAATTTATCAGTGAACTCAATATATTTACACAAACTACTTTTCACATAATAATATAAATTGGATCAAAATTGATTAGATCCGATTGGTCTTAAAAATAAGTTCGAATGATTCATTCTGGTTTCATTCAAGCAATGATCCATTCGTTGTTGTCTTTTGCCGGACAATTAGCATGCTTCATGTTGATCAGATCGGAGGAATCGATCCCGAAGGAACTCAACTTTTGGTGCAAAAGGTCCAGGTGTTCTTTGTCGAGCGATTTTTGTCTTGAGAGAATCATCGCACTGTGTCGCTTAACCGCGTAGCGATGCAGGGGACCCACAAGGTAGGTTTCACAGAAGAAGATACCTGCGTAGTTTACGTAGTCGGTCGCAAACACTGTGTGCGTCATGCCTCCGTTCAAATCTGAAATTTTTTAATTTCCAATTTTCGTTAATTTCTCATTTACCAAAATTTTATAAAATAAAAATACTTTTCTACCACATAAATATTTTTCTTTTATACCAAATTTTAGATTAGAATAGAATAATGTGAAAAATCAGTGATCTAAATTGGAATCTTAAACTGAAATTTTTGTCATTGAGTATAAAAATTCTTATCCTTTTTTTAATAAGTATTTGTAATTATTTATAATAGAAAAACAAAATATTTTGTTAATACTCACGTGAGGGAGCATGATATGAGGGACGATTCATAAACATAAGCGCTGGACTGCTCGGTGGTAGCACAGACAATGTTTCAGTATAATGATATTGGCTGCCAAAATGTGATTCTTCACCAATGGTAAATATGAATTTACTATGCTTTTTGCCTTGGGTATAATTATAAGTGATGCAATTCATGTCTGCTGATGATTTTTCACTTAGATGCCATCCTGAAAACTGATGAAAGTCAAGCATTAAACATTAGATCTTAAATTTAAAGAAGTTAGACCAAAAAATTAACGAAGAACAAAAATTAAGTTAACATAAAAACAAAATTGACAGGAAACAATTTAAAAAGGAATAAATAAAATTGACAGGAATCAAAATTTCATCATTAAATTAAAAAAATTTATCAAATAAATCAATTTTAAAGTTGAAGTTAAAGACCTTTATTTGTTATATACTGCGTTTTTTCACCCTAAAAATGCCATTTTTCTTATATTAAATCAAAATTATATCAAAGGAGATAATGTTATAACATATGAACATTACAGAAGTTCAGGTAGTCATTCGGAACGGGCTACTGTATCTTCGTCACGTACAAAGACCTCACCTACGACCTTACATAATCAACATAAAAATAATCACTTACGTTTTCACCAGACTGTTCACCTAAAAGTGGTGTCGTTTGAATAACATGCCACGTTCCTAGAAACTGATGAAAGTAAAATATTAAAAATTAGATCTTAATTCCGAAATACGTTAGAAAAAAAACAATAAAGACAAAAAAATGAACATGAAAAATTGAACATTTTTTCTTTAAATGTCAAAATAATTTAATTATTTTAATCTGTTTTTAAGTTGAAACTATACGGAAGAAAGTACAAACGGATAAGCCTTGCGCGCACAAGGCTCACTCGTGTACGAGAAAAAAAATTGTACAGCAAATTCTTCCGTGTAAAGATACAATTATTTGAGATAAAAATAGTTACTTTGCTCATTTCAAATTCTTGCATCGGGTTAATGTCGGGGCAAAAGCCGAGTCGATCACAGTGTCCATTAGTGATAGCAACAAACACTACCGCAACCGTTAAGAGGCGCATCTAGAAACAAGCAAAAATCACTGAAGATAAAAAATCCTACTTTTCTCCACTACATATAATTATTTTTTCACAAATCTCATGAAAGGTAAGAACAAAAAACAAAACGAGAAGATTAAAAAACCTAAAAAACCTAACGGCGTATTCAATAAATAGAACAAATAAAATATTTTTAATTACGAATGGAACTAAAATTTAATTTGAGTCGAAATTCATCTGTAATTAAAATTAAAATTTAATCAAGCTTATAATTATAGAAGACAACTGGTGCTTTTGACAAGCACCGTGTAATTTCATCAAAATTAAAATTTGATTTAATTTAAAACCTAACTTGAATTAAAGTAACAAATCCATTATCAGGTACAGTTTAAGATATTAAGAATTTATTATAAAAGAATTAAGATTTAAGAATTTGTAATAAAAACAATGGGTAGCCAGTGAAATAAAATGAATATTTATGTTCAAAGTTGGTTGTAAAATGTGTTGCGTATATGGAGCAAATAATTAGTTGCTTCAAAAACCTATTGTTATTTATATCTTAACTAATTAAAGTTTTATTGAAAAACTAGTATGTTATTTTTTAGAATGTAACGAATATTTAAATTGAAAAAAAAAAACGTAGGTAACGGGGCGCAAAAATTTGAGAATTTAATTTCAAAGATATAGTCGTTTACGGGGTTATTGTAGACCCCAACAAAGTCATGCGCAAAACTTATTGAATAATAATGTTTGATTAAAAAATTATTAACTTTTGTTTTTTAACATGTCCGCTTATTCCATTTGCTACGAAAATTATTTTACGATAATTATGACGTTTTTTTGTATAAATAATATAATTTTTTCGAAAACTTTCGATTCAACAGTTGTTTTGACTATGGAAGTCATAGATTTTCTATATACTTTAAATTTTAATTTAAACTGACGTTTAAGGAGAGACACTTAACTTATTAAAAAATGGTAGAATCCAATGAAACTTTGACAGAGTGTTAAATATCTATTAAAAAACATACTTGAATTTTTTCAGAATTTTTCACCGATTAGTTATAATAAGTAACTGAATATGAAAAAATAACATTTAACATGGGGCTCTTATGGAAGAGCATGAAAACAGAAAAAATTTTATAACTTTAAAATGACAGAAAATGTTCAAACCTTCTTTAATAAGTTGTTAAAAAATTAAAGAATTTATTTTTTAAACGACTACCAGATTGTCCATACGGTTTCTAAATAATCATAAATTAAAATTGACTGATTCTTCATTTCCTAGCATTTCCTCAAGGGGTTGCTCACTCGTGAAGTCTTGTGTCCACCCAGTATGAAAATACTTTTGAAATATTGTTGAAATACTTGAAATACTAATGAAATCCTAAAGAA